>CABFOV010008385.1:12840-23785 GCA_902141375.1 Timema poppense
CACCCCCTGACCTACTTTCCACATCCGTTTGATTCCCCCTCCTCCTGCCCCTCTTCCCCCTATCACCCTCTTGACTACCAACCCCGGACATGTTGGTCCTTGATGATTAATTATTAATGATTGTTAATTAATTATTGTTAATTGATTTTTGGTTAGGATTTGGGTGTTGGAGTTTTATTCATTGATTTGTTTAATAGAACATCGCGCTATGGCTGTCTTATGTTGAATGAACATTAGTTCCTCCGTCACAAGGCCCTGTCGGAATGAACCTCTCCTGACAGCCTTTTAATTATTAATGATTGTTAATTGATTATTGCTAATTAATTACTGGCTAGGATTGAGGTGTTGGAGTTTTTATTCATTGATTGGGGTGAGAAAACGGTCCGTGACGTTTCAGCTTGAGGCCTTGGCACGAACCTCGCACTATGGATGTCTTATCTTGAATGAACATTGACTCCTCCACCACAAGACACTACAGGACTGCCCAACACGAACCTCACGCCATGGCTGTCGGTGGTAGAGTGTGATAAATGGTTCTCCTGCCTTGAGACCCCCTCCTCCTTCGCAACCCTGGCGCCAGTATGTTAGCCTGACAAGACAAGAATAGATATTGAGGTCATTACCCCTGGAAACGGGGTTTTCCCTGGCGTCAACTTGACGGCTCACGAGACAAGAATAGATCGTGAACTAGGTCAGTTTATCGCAACCCCTTGGGTTTTCCCTGGCACCAGTATGTCGGCCCTACAAGAAAAGAATAGATATTGAGGTCATTGACCCGGGCAACGTGGTTTTCCCTAGCGCCAGGTTGGCCGGCAGACAAGACAAGTCGAGACAAGAACAGATCTTGACCCTGTTCTTCTCGTGACGTCGATCGAGGGGGTGGCTATACAGAGGGGATCCAACTTGGTAGTTTATTTATAAGCGTTTGTAGAACGGTTCAATATGGACAAGTTACAGCAGCTGGTAAATATTGTTGACGCAGTGCAGACCGTAAAATTGTGTGATCTAACCACATTTACACTAAACAAATTAGTCACTTAAACAGAAACAAGAAATTTAATGTCAGCAAAAATATGTTGATATAATATATTTACTTTTACAGGAAAATCACAAGTAATACACTTATGAGGCTCTTGAAATTATTTTAAATTAATATGTTGTTAAGTTTTAAATATAAAACTATATACGCTGACATAATGTATAACATTTACACTAAACAAATTATCCGCTTAAACAACAAAGAAATTTAATGTTCGCAAAATATATTTTGATTTAACATATACAAAAACCCGCCTCGGTGGCGTAGTTGGTTAACGCGCTTGTCATATTGAGCTCGACTGCTGAGGACTGGGGAGATCGAGGTTCGAATCTCGGTCAGATGAGCTGGACGTGGTTTTTCCTAAATGGTTTTCCACTTGATAATCATGGTTTCTTCTTCAACAATTATATGAAGAAAGGTATCGACAACATTTTCACCACTCTATACAACAGGAGGTTTCACACTTTTACCTTCGGAATCGATTATTACATATACAAATCCTGATGGCGTATGCTTCGTCATTTTTTGTAGTTGATGAGTGATCAGGGTATGCAGACTGAGCTTATAAGCTATATGGGCTTGTATTTCTAGGATAGGAGGGAAGTGTGGGTGTAGACGTTAAAACACAAACATAACAGTTTTTACAATATTTATTTACAAGCATTAAAAAGTATACACACAGTATACTGTGAATATTTACAATATATATTTATTAGCATAAACATAACAGTTTTTTGCAATTACACACAGTGAAAAGTATACTGTGAACATTTACAATATATATATATATATATATATATATATATATGTGTGTGTGTATTGACACAAACATAACAGCTTTTACAATGATGAAAAGTATACTGATAATATTTTCAAAATCGGGGAATAGTGGCCTCGGTACTAAATATACTATATACATAAAGATGGTTTCAATTTAAAAGAAAAAAATATATATACAAACAGTTTATTATATATTTGATTAGATTTAAAATAAATATCTATACACTCAGTTTATTATATTTGACTAGAAAGAAAATAAATATATATATAAACAGTTTATTAGATTATAAATAAATATATATACAACTAATTGACTAGAAAAAAATAAGGTAGGCGGAGGATTGTACTGGCAAATAAAAAAATATAAAAAATACACCGGGATGCATAAAATAAAAATATATATGCTTGTTTTCATGCAGAAAAATTTATGAAAAAAATTTCAAATATTTGAAAAATGGTATGCCAGTGGAACTGTCTGGAGTGAAAGAAAAAAAAAATTATTATTCAGCCCGTCTAAATGATCAACTTTTATTCGTGGCGAGTGAGTTTACAAGGACTCTGATACCCAAACGGCAACGTATTAAAACCATCGGTTATCCTACGTTTGGTGTACACGGGCCGGTAGACTTTAGCCTGCGAAACGGTACATACAGTCGCAAGACCTTTTCTTACGATTTTGTGCGGTATCTGTATGTATCTTTCCGCAGCCTGTTCGGTGACCATCGCTTTCAAAACTTCAAAATTAACATCGTTCCGGTTGCCATAGTTTATGGTGATCCCGCGAACCTTGCACACCGTTTTTGTTTTGGCAGGATCGCCACCAACACAAACGCGGTACGCGTAATTTTTGGGACCGCCAGATACAAAGGCGCTAATGTAGCTTCCCGGACCGTAATCCTGAAGTTCATCAGTGAGGTCACCTAAAAAGTCTCCGGTCGGTGGACTCCAATCGCCGGGGCGTTCGGTGAATAGAACGCTATCTGTATCGTGATACAAAACGCGGTCCCCCAATTGTTCAAGGATGCTGTATAAGTGCAACCTAGCCATAGCAGTCGTGTAGCATGCCACTGCCACACTCGTATTAGGGTTAGGACGCAACGCGTCACGCGCATCCTTGTAATTGAGGAACATGACCTCATCATTTACATCAATGACGCTGTCCACGGTGATGTATGGATCCGTCAGGTACTTGTGGATGCCCTGATAGTCGTTAACAACGGCTACGTGTGGTAAATCGGGTCTTTGCCCAAACTTTCCCCATAGTGAATTTAAAAAGAGTTTAGCCAGAGTGCGGAGACCAGGGTTTTTACAAACAGAGCTGAAATCTAGTTTTACCCCTTCCCTTTCCTCATAATTTTGAATATAAGCTAACTTTTCCTCTTGTGAGATACACCAATCTGGCCATCCGCTGGATTCTTGTTTAATTTTCAAAAAAGTATCAATCTACCCGTAAAAAAATCCGCCAGAACGTGTGTGACGGTCGTAAACAAATACATTGTACTCCCACACTTCGTGTACTGCTTCAACGGTGTAGCCTTTCTCAACGGTATTACGGATCTCGTCAATCAGCCAGATCTTTATTGTCGTTGTGCTGACACGCGCCTTGGTTTTTCTCCTCCCCGCATTTCCTACACAAGATGAACATTAACTTGTCGTGAATCCGTGTAGGCAATACGGGCATGAATAAATCCTGTGGAGGCGTCATTGTAACTTTGGCTATGCCTTCTACTTGAGCTATAGACGGACAATTTGGTTCCGAGTGAATTTTGAGGTGGCCGACGGGGTATTTTTAGTACTTGCAAACGTATGGATACAATGAACAAACATACAAGTACTTGATCTTCTCTCCACGAGAAAGGTCTGCTTCGTGGAAGAGCTTGATACAATTTATACGTCCGCTAAAGAATGCATCCTTAGGGCTGAGAGGCCCCTTAGTATACACCTCGTGCCGGAGTACAAATTGCTGCAAATCCAAGGAAATAAAATAATAAGAGGTTCTTACATAAGGTAATTTTATAGTATTGAAGACCTATGTTAATGATAAATATAGAAAAGGTAGTCAATAACTGTTCAAAATTTCTGTATTTAAGTTTAAAGTTGTTTACTGACAAACATTTTTATAATGTTTTTTAAAAAATTTCAGTTCAGGTAGACCAGTGATATCTGTTGGAATTGCGTTATATACTATAGTCATTTTATTTAATGTTGAATTTATTCCATAGTTTACAGTGTTAAAAGATTCATGATATATTTTAAGTGAGCCTCTAGTATGATGACCTGATTGGGTTAATTCAAAAGTGTGGGTACTTTTAAGTTTATTTTTAATTATTTTGTAAGCAAGAATGCCTGTTTGGTAGATAATCAGTTTATCTAGAGGCATTAAATCCAGATTTTTATAAATTTCAGTAGTTCTATATTCTCTGACAGGTAATTGATATAATGATCTAATAATTCTATTTTGGAGTGCAGTTAGTCTTTTAAGTCTTGATTTGGTTGCAAAACCCCAAATATTAATCATATATATAAGATGTGAGTGTACCAAGGAAAAATAAAGAGTTCTTTTCACTGGATTAGTTAATACATAGGCACAACGGCTTAAAGCTCCTGCAATGGGAATAAGTTTTTTTGTTATATTATTTATGTGGCTTTCCCATAATAGGTGCTTGTCAATAGTTAGGCCCAGATAAGTGAGAGAGTCTACATATTCCAGTGTCTCATTTTCCATGATTATTTTCTTTTTTATTATACTTTTATAGCTCGGTTTTGAGAATAGAATAAGTTTAGTTTTTTTTAAATTAATAGAAAGTTTATTGGTATGAATCCAGTCTAGCAACATAGGGACGTCAGATTCAACCTTATTTAGTAGAGCATTTATATTAATGTTTTCATAATATAAGCAAGTGTCGTCTGCAAAAAGCTGAATGTGTCCATTCAAGTTAATTTTGTGTAAATCATTTATATAAACTAAGAACAGAATGGGTCCAAGAATTGAACCTTGAGGAACACCACAAGTTATTTGTTTATAGTCACTAAAGAATTTTGAGCCTTGCTCATTTTTTATCAGAACTCTTTGGTATCTATGACTTAAATAATTTTTGAACCAATTTAACGGAGACTTTTCTATCTGAATACACTTCAATTTATCAATCAATATCATGTGATCAACTGTATCAAAAGCCTTAGTCAGGTCAATAAATAAACCCATTCCCAAGTTTCCCTTATCAATAGTATTTTGAATTTTTATTATTAGATCCGTAGCTGCAGCTTGAGTATTGGAATCTTTCAGGAAACCATATTGTCCAGCAAAAAAATAGTTTATTTAACAAGGAATACGCACAACGAATGTATGCAACCAGCTTTGCTAAAAATGAAACTATAGCCAAATTTTAACATCCTTGTTTAGGTTAGGAATTGCGGAAGTAACAAAATTTGATAATGCCTTAAAAAGGTAATCTGTATGCAAGTTTTGGGTTTGGGTATACCTATTCAGGCTTTCCATTTATTTACACTAATGGGGAAAGAATGCGGAAATTAAAATAAAGAGGAAAAGTATCCGTGTTTGCTTTGAGACGGTGAGAAACCATGTAGGTAAAAAACACACTAATTCGAACCCGAATACCTACCTGTCATCGGCAACCAACCATTTTTACAAGGTATTATTTTAATACTCGACTTGTTAATCTATTACGAGAATTAGCAATTACTCATTTTCTTTAATTGGATGGTCACTATTTTATCCTTAGAGTATAATTAAGCTTAAGTTTTGCACATATTTTTAGTTAAACGTTTAAATTAATTTAACATTTTAAAATTTATAAAAAATATGTCTTGATGGCGGCCTCCTCCATCTCGACGCCCATGGTGGCCACCCCTGAAGCCCCCTCCGCCTCCCATCAGCTCTGATTCAGAGAATCACGGTCTTAAGGTATATGTAATCTACAAATATTTTGTTGGAAATAAAGATGTATTGTTTACTGGTTCATGCTGCATAAACTTGGTTCTGTTATTAATTGAAAGATTTGAATAATTATTAAATAATTACTTTGAATAATAAGTGTAAAGAAAGGGTGGCAGTCAGTTTAAATATGATTAATTTTAAATTTATTTTTAAAATCTCTTATACAATTTACATGGTGAATATGAGCCGTTGGAACAAAAGAATGCTAAAACATATAAAGTTTAATGGAAATAGCATTAATTAATATTAATCAAAGTTAGAACCTTAGACAAGGTATTAATCGTAGCGATAAAATCATAAAAACATTGTGTGTGCCTGGTATTATACAAAGTTTGGATATTATAAGCTAGCTTATTAGTAAATATTAACTAGATACATGTCAAATGTAGACTATACATATTTACTATATTACGTTAAAAAAAGAAACAAAAATATAAATTAGCAAGAGTTTCCATGTGTTTGAAATATACTCAATTACAACTTTTATTAAGATTAATTTTTGGATATCAATGCAAAAATAGACTTTGTAGGAGAAACTAACCTAAAATGACCTACACTTTGAAGTTTTGAAATATTTTCTAAAATATCTGTTTGAAATTTACTGTTATTAGCTTTTCCTAAACTATAATATATACGCATTTAATTACATTAATAGTTTATAGAGAGAAGTAAGATATAATTTAAAGGAAATGTACCAACATTTTCATAAAGAGATTAACAAAGCATTTAGGAAAAAATATCCTCGGTTTACCCAACCATGATTTGAACCCCAAAGTCTTGTTCACCGGCAAACCAGAAATTAAGAGCTTGAAGTGTAATGCATGTATATCACTAATGTGGGGGCACCTTATTTAAATTACAGGACATTTACTAACATTTTAAAACATATTAGGTTTGAAAAAGGCAACAGTTTAAATTAAATAGTTAAAGAGGTAATAATTGATAAAAAAAAATTGTATTGACAGATAATATTTGTAACTAAATAGCATAGATAGTTATATAATATAGGTTGCATAAACAATGCCACTTATTATAATCACTACAATCGGAAATTGAACAGGTGATTACACTGTATTAGGAAGGGTACAGTTACGAAATGAAAATGCTTCACAAACATTAGCATTTGCAAAAATACTTTGGATTAGCAGAATATATTTCAATTTGTTGTGAAATTATTATATTCCATAAAGTTCAAGAAATTTAAATCGAAAATAAATGTACTAATAGATCTCAAAAGTTGAACACAAACATAAAATTAAAATCTAATAATGGAATATGAATTTGGTTTTGAATTTAAAAGGAATAAATAATTATGTTTTGTTTTTACAACTACAACTTTTATTGAAAAAAAATTCGATGTAATAATAAGATGAATAATTTCTTATGTTAAAATAAATCATATAAAAAATTTTTAAAAATATACCTTGGATTTCATTCAAGGACTGTGCACTAAAAAATAGAAAATAAGTGCTGATGAAATATAAGGTGTGGTATTTCCTACTGCAACATAAGATGTAACACTTTATTTCTTACCGAAAATCCCGTCAGACTTGTGTAGGTCCAAACCCCCCACTAAAATTGTATGAACAAAATATAAATGGCTTTATTTATGGTTCAAACAATATAAAAATTAAAGTACAAGTACAAATTAGGGGGTTGTTTTACCATAAAAAGCACATAGATAGCTTCTAGAGGTGTTTACATACCATAGATTTTGCCTAACCTCTGTAAGTTAGAGGGGTTATGTTGTCATAAAAAAGACACTTCAAATAGCGTCTAGACCTATTTTATCATTTATAATTTTTTCTAGCCTCCAGCAATCAGGGGATGTGCTCCCCTCGAAATATTTGACTGGCTAAATTGTCACGTCCGACATTGGGTTCCTCCTGTCACACCTCGCTGGACGCCATATGCCCTACATCCTGCCACACGTGGGTATAATATGAAATATTCCGACTCAGGTTTAACTTGGTACATCCTAAGCTACACTACAAATATTGTCCCTTTGTTGTGTAGGTATTCTTTACATCTTGTATTCTAGCACTTTGTATTGGAGACAGTGTGTTAGGTCCGTGATTAGTGGTACTCGTGGCAGCGTTGTTTGCAGCGTGTGTCTCTTCCCATTTTTAACATTATTATACTTAAGATTGATTTTGTAAGTTACAATTAATGATTTTTGTCAGAAATAAGTTCAATAATTTTAGACTTGCTACGTAGTTGGAAAAATGATCATGGTTACTCTGCCAAGTGTTGCATTTTTGTAAAGATATCTTATTCAACACACCGCACCTATTTGAATTATGTAAATATTTTATATTTAAATGCAGGATTACATTGAATTATTTCGATAATTAGTCTCCGAGTTCTTTTATGAACATGTTGTGCATTTATCACTCGCAAATCATAAAAACATGTCTTATCAGACCGAAGGCTTGTATCAGAGAGAGACCAAAGCGGATACCAATCCTAGCACTTTAGTCCAATAGAAGATTGATTGAAACAAATTTCCAGGAGATTTCAGAACAGGAAGCCGTCTCTAAGACACTTCCACGTATCAACCGACTGCGTCAACACTGAAGTTAGTTACAATGGCTGATGCCTTCTAGCTTAAGGGTGTTAACTTAACAATAAAAAACTAGTACTTTCTTAGTTAGAATCTGGTAACTACTATAAATGAATAATATAGAATTTAAGAAGTAATTTAGGCATGGAGTAATAGAATATAAAATTTAAATAAAAGAAACATATGTTTAATATATAGAATTAAGAAGAGAATATTGTCAATGCTTTAAAATATTCTTTAGGGTCAAATCAAGATAATTACAACGTCGTTGCCAGAGATTATTTGTCAATAATTCAATCGTTTTTCTTCCAGACATGTGTATTAAGATAATAACATAGCATATAAACAAATAGACTGAATTTAGCAATAAAACATTATGAGCCACAATCATCCAATTGCATATGAAAAGCAAGCCAAGTCTGCTTCCTTGTAAATTGGTGGATTATATGTTCATTAATTATAAATTTAGAAGCTGCTGTACTCAAAGTAGGCCTACAAGTTGTACCGTGGCTACAAACTTGAACCACCAGATCTCCGCCACCAAGCGTATATTGTGCACTTACCCCGTTTAACTGCAAAACTGGCGTTACGTATGGAGCAAGAAAACACGCCAAGGGATAACTGATCACCGCTCACGACAAACAATATCTGAAGCCTGGCCACGATGTTCAATTGTTTCCACAGGCCTAAATCGGAGTATTGCTTAATGCACAAGCGCGGCCTTGTGAATATTGTTGGAGCTGAAGTGCAAAGTGTGCCCCCCCCCCAGTTGTGCGCAGGTGCCGATGAGGTAATATGAGAACTCATTGGCTGTGAATGACATCACCCTTTGTCACACCTTCCTTCCATATTTTCCCCGCCATTTCAATCTGAATATAAGCAAATGCCTAGCAATATTCTTTAGTCTTTGATGCCAATAGTTCCAAGAAACATATTAGGATGTAAGTTGTCGTAATGTTGGGGATTCATATAATTTATTTTAATTTTACATAAGTGACTAGGGTCTGCCTTTAACTATAAATATGTGGCCTTCTCTTTGCATTTCAAGAAGTTAACTTTGATTTATATAATGTCTTTCGCGCTTGAATATTATGATTTCTGAGTTGATAATCTGTTGCGGAAATAGTTTTAATCATAACTGTTTATTACGGCTAATCTTGTTGTTTTGAGACTATATAAATAAATGACCAATGATCCTTCCGATTATGTTGGAGTTTGTCGTTATAGTTTTGGCCAGAGAGTTAGGTCTTAGCGCACTAGCGTGCCACTTAAATTATTTTTAGATATGAACCTGGGGTTGACCACGATTAAGGTGGTATGATGTTAGTGTTGAAGGTAAGGAATAGCCTTGATTACAATAACTTTTTTCCATGTGCAATTTATTGACGAGTCAGTCATTAGTCATTTGAATTGGGTATAATCATTAGTTTTATCATTGTATTAATTCTATGTTGTCATTTCATGTCGCCACTTGCCCCTAAATTTAATAATTTCTAAATTAACTATAATTTTCGTAAATTGGATAGTTATTCATATTTTGTTTATAAGTCATATATATTGTGTAGAAATCGTAATACATCTTGTGTTATTATATATTTATATTTTTTATCTGTTATAAATAAACTAGCCGAGAGGCTAATATTATTACTATTCATGGTTTTGCTTAATGTTAGGGCTTTATTTAACATGAACATTAATTGTTCCCTTATGTTGTCAAATGGGTAGGTCCTGACACCTAGGATTGGTTAGTTAGGGTAGTGATCATTAAAGATCCCTGATGATTAACTCGTGTATTTCCTTTTGTGCGACACACTCGCTGTGGTGGTATTCTGTGAAGTTCCTGGTTAGATAGCATCTCTCGCTAAAATATATGGTGTGGGAACTTCAACCATTAGTGACATTAAAGCAAAGAAAGACAGTTTTCAACGTTTTGCTTCAAAACTAGATTCTGAAGAAGGTTCACAGAAAAGAAAAACCACAAGAACGGCAAAAAAACTGTATTGGAAGACGCTATGTACATTTGGTTTACGCAGAGGAGAAGTTTTGATGAGCCTATTTCTGGTCCACTCATTTGTGAAATGGCGATCCAGATGAACGAAAAACTTGGTGGGCCTACAGATTTCAAAGCTAGTTAGGGTTGGATGAAGAATTTTAAAATGAGGCACGGGATTTGAGAACTGGATATCCAAGGTGAAATATTATATGTTGATAATGCTGCCGCAATGATATTTAGGGAAAAATTTGTTACCATGACAATTGAGGAGGGCTACACAAGAGATGATGTTTACAACGCTGACGAAACTGGGCTAAATTGGCGTTCCCTACCCTGGAAGTCATTGGCTTCTTGTAGAGAAAAGTCCACTCCTGGCTTCAAGGTCGCAAAGGAAAGAGTGACAACAATGGTTTGTGCAAACGCAAGTGGTTCTCACTCTTTGGATCTGTTGGTTATCGGAAAAAGTAAACACCCACGATGCTTTAAGAACATTAAAACCTTACCTGTACTTTACAGGCCACAAAAAAAAAGGATGGATGCAGCAATTTTTACCGAATGGTACAAAGATATTTTCATTCCCAGTGTTAAAAAACATAGGAAACAAAACAAAAA
>CABFOV010008386.1:0-17491 GCA_902141375.1 Timema poppense
ACATTAGATGTAAGTTATATATATATATCTTGTAGGCCTATTCTTGATTTTGTTAGTTCTTTTTTTTTTCTACGCGAACGGTGCGTTTTACTAACTGCCCAAGCTATCCAAAGATTTACATCAGTAGGATAGGGATGTAGAGGGTATAGTTAAGAGGAAATGAATCCACATTTGGTTGGAGAGTGAGTGGAAAATTATTTACCAAAATCCCTCTCAGTACTTCCAGGCCTGACCTCCCCATTAGTAGCAAGCCAAAGCAGACGGCGCAGGCCTTTAAGGCGGACGTATAGGGGACACGAGTAAAGGTAAGTGATTTTGTAGGGTTTTTTTAGCAAAACTTTTTTTGGTCAAAATAAATCAAATATTGCTCCAGTAGGAATATGAAAGTTAAAATTTATTTTTATGGTGATCTCAACAATTGTTTTATGACTTACTTTTTAAGTGTGTCCTGAAATTTATTTACAACATTTATTTTAATTTAAAAAGTTTCTAATCAAATGGTAATATGGTAATGATAGATATTCATAAGCTTTTGAGTTCAGCATATGAAGAACATTTAAACTCTGTGTTTCTACTGGAGCAATATTTTATTTATTCTGCTCAAAGGTTTAGCTATAAAAACTGTAAAAATAATAGCCCTTTCTCGCATCCCCTACACTCTCAACTTTTGTTAAGTGTTCCAAAAGTGATAGGCCCTAATTTTACGTTTTAGGGTCTGTTTTCTTTGTGTATTTTATGCTTTTGGAGGCATTAAATAGACTACTTAGGGCCGGTCTTATGACTACCGGAAAAATATTACTATCGGGAGGTTTAAGTTAGCTAACAGATAAAGGTTATCAGCCACTTTAATATTTTACGCGTGTTATGAACGGAATTTATCTGCGGATAGTTATCTGTAGGTTAAATATTTTTTTATGAATAAAAAGCAAGGTTGGTACTGTTTTTATAGGAGCGCGCATGCGTACAACCTGGCTATAGCTACAACGCTCAAAATTTGTTAAATAATGGCGGCTAAACGAGTGCGAGGAAACAGATGGCGTCACGTGGGCACAGAAGCTAAGTTGTTTCGCAAGTATTAATTTCGGTGTCTGCCAAATTGTGGTCAATAGCTCGGTACAACGTTTACAAAGTTTCATTTATTGTACTCACATTTAAATTATTTGATCTTATATAACTAACTCTACAAATAGCTTGCCAATTTTTATAAAAATGTCAATTAAATGTTCTAGCTTTATAAGAGTATAAAGCGAACGGATAATAAGACATGCAGCTAGTATGATTATTCTAACTTTATATATATAGTTAGAGCCTAAACCTGTGCCTACCTACTAAACACGCGAACCAAGATTTTAACCTAAAACCTGATTCTGATAGGCTAAACCTCATGAAAATCCACGCGTCACTATGGCAACACCCCATTTTAACTTTCAAATAAAAGTTATCAGGTACTTAAACCTCCTGATAAAAATGTGATGGATAAATACATTTTATCTGGCAGATAAATGCATTATGTCAGTCATAAGATGCACTTTTAACTTATCGACCAGATACAAATATTTATCTCATAGATTAATATTTATCCAAGAGTCTTAAGACCGGCCCTAAAAGGACCTAATTTTACTTTCCAGGGGCTGGTTTCTTGGTTTGTTTTATCCTTTTGGAGGTATTAAATACTAAAAGGCTCTAATTTTATGTTCTAAGGTCTGGTTTCTTGGTTTATTTTATGCCTTTGGAGACAAAACCGTAAACCAATAGGCCAACCTACTTGCACTAAAACCGCTCTATTGACGCATACTCACCCCATCATTGGCGCTAAGTTTATGGTATTGGGGAGGTCAAGGCTCGACTCACTTCTGAGTGTACTGAAGATGGCTTTCACTTAATGGTTTCCCCAATCTCCTTCAACGTAAATGTGGTTACATTGTCTCTAAGTTAGATCTTTCTCATCCATAACCTCATTAATATAAGGACACAGTCTGGGTGGGTAATAAAAAGCTATTTAACCTAATTCCACATGTTAGAACCTAGCTCCTGCCCCATTTGATGCCTGTGAAACTAAATAGCCACTTAGTTAACACAACTTGCATGAAGCTACAAACACGCTGGCTATCCTCGACAAACATTTCTAACGGACAAGCCAACTTTTACAAGGTCCACTTGTGACGGGTAAGGGAGGCCGCTATTATATCGAGAGTAGACCAAATATCGGTAATCGATGTTTCTCCCGATTCCCACCCCACCGTGGACCTCCTCCTTTTTTTTTCTAGTTGGGCCATGAGTTTGGTTGGGGTCGGAGGGTGGGGCGTCTATTGTTGAACGGGGTGGACTATTGTTAGACCGAGCGACGCCGGAACTGAGTCGCGGGGACTTCTCGAACGAAGGATGAGGGGGAGACTTGCACGCGCCCGCGCGTACACTCACACACACACGCTCGAAGTACTGTGTGATACATCATACATAGCGGTGGCGGTCGATGGTTGTGTGTCGAGAAGCATTGTAGGTTTTAATTCACTTGAACAATCTGAGAGTCAACGGCGTACCCAAGGAGGAGAATGGTGGGGGGAGGGGGACAAAAGAATTTGCATTTTCCCAAGGCCTCAAGTAATTTTTAAACTTGAAACATTTGAAGACCTCAAATATAAAGCACTCCTTAAAGATGTCTTGAATTTATAGATTAAAATACAAGGTCAACTTTATGAGTTGATATTTAAGAATTCTGTCGTTACTTATAAACAGCTAAAAATGATCCTAAGATTCTATGGGCCGGTCTTATGACTACCAGATATATATTGATATCGGTAGGTTAAAGTTAGCGACTTGATAAAAGTTATCAGCCACTTTAATATTGTAGGCGTATTATGAACTGAATTTATCTGCCGGATCGCTGTCGGAAGGATATATATATATTTTTTTTATGCAGAAAACGCAAGTTTGGTATTATTTTTACTGGTGTGCGCATGCGTATAAACTCTACTGCTACCGCTAATACCTGGCAAGTGGCTACAACACTCAACATTTGTTAAATAATGGCGGCTAAACGAATGCGAGTAAACAGCGTCACGTGGGCTCAGAAGCTAGGATGTCCTGCAAGTACTAATTTCGGTGTCTGCCAAAATGTGGTCAATATTTGGGTAAAACGTTTACAAAATTTCATTTATTGTACTCACATTTTGATCATTTGTTCTTATATAAATATCATTATAAAAATAGGTTGTCAGTTTATATAAAAGTGTAAATTAAATGTTCTATCTTTATGTAGTTAGTGCCTTGATCTGTGCCTACTAAACACGGGAACCCAGATTTTAACCTAAAACCAGATTTTGATAGGCGAAACCCCACGAAAAACAACGCGTCACTATGTCAACAACCATTTAAACTTTTAGATAAAAGTTATCAGGTACTTAAAGCTCCCGATAAAAATGTGATGGATAAATACATTCTATCAGCAGATAAATGCTATCTGATAGTCATAAGAAGCACTTTTAACTATCAACCAGATATAAATATTTATCTGCCAGATTAATATTTTTCCAGGACTCATAAGACAGACCCTAAATTAAAAAAAGAACATAAATAATAGCTTTGATACAATGTATGCTAACCCACAAAGTTTATTTCTGGGGATGATACCAACGCAAATATAATATGGCCTATTCGGGTGTACTGGGAGTGTTTTTCCCATTTGGTTCCCCACTCTATCTCTTTACGAAAACGCTGATACATTTCCTCTAATTTATACCTTACTCTTACTCCCTAAATTAGTGTGAATGTATGGATGACGTGAACAGGAAGCAAGAAGCGCTGGAGAAAATATAAAGCTAACAACCTAAAATATGGGGTATGAATAAAAATAGATTAGATAGAGTGCACCCGCATTAGCGTGGAGAAACCCACAATTATAGCTCACAAGTGGGAACCAAGCTCAGTTCGCCAGGCTGAGACTCGAACCAGAGCTCCTAGTCACCGGTAATATAGTCCATTGGGAGCCTGACAATTTACATAACTTGACCACTGATTCAAGTTTGCGTCGGTAGTTATAGGACTAGATATCAACGGCTTAAGATATCTTAGCCAAGGAAACGTGTTAAAGAAAGTGAATTTTCAGGAACGGTACTATTCTTTAACTGGAGAAAGGCGTAGGAAATCGCATTTTTAAGCGTATGAAAAAAGGCTTAATTTACTCGATTAGTTTTTACCTTTAGATCTCCCGTCAAAAACTCACAAAATCCGTGCTTAGCTCTAAGGGAAGGATTAAAAAGATGATTATCCTTAAAGAAGAAATCATCATAGATACTTTTAATCAGTCATTACATTAAAACATAAAATTTGCATGATTAGCGTAACTTTGACAAATGAATAACTATCCAAGATGAATCCAGTGAATGAAATATATCATAACAAGCTTTTGCACCGTCTACACAAGCTAACGAATTACTATTATCTCAAAATATTCATATTAAAGTCTACTAAAGCCAGCAATTCATTTTCATTTCACGCTAAACTGAATAGCAAGATTTCTCGTAATATTTTTTTTAAATAAACAAACAAAAACGTACCCTTGTGCGTAATTCCTCTTCCCCAAGGGCCTTAAAACAAGTATCAGCAGCTTCGTTAAAGCTAAATACCACGGGCTTAGGTGTCCCCTTTCCACGACAAAAATAAGGTGGGGGAAGGTGGTTTTCGCACAGTCGCGCAAGTATAACGACTCGAATGAAAAGATTTTCTCTTTGGAATGATGGAAACTACGTTCTTTCCCTCCTCTTTCTCTCTCTGTGCTGGAAGTCGTATTAACGGATGTGTTGTGAAATCACTTTGAAAACGCCACATCGTTTCCTTGTGTAGTAGACGTTGCATATAAAAACCTTTTAAAGCCTCTTCACCCCAGTTGAAATTCTACCATTGAACTCACTAATGAACCGAAAACTTGGAAGAGTGGAATATATATATTTTACAAGAGGTGGGTGATTTTTTTAGTGGGAAGGGGAGGAAAAGAGGGATAAAGAACTGGGTGGGGTGGGGGGTATGGATGAAAACATTGAAAGAAAAGGACTGTTGAGAGATTTTAAAAAATTGTATTTTTTTTTTATAAACGAGCAGGAAAATCCTACTGTAGTGTTCGAAAAACAAGCGATGCCAGGCAGGCTTCATACAGGCAAGGTCTAGTAGCGATTTTAATGAACTGAAATCGTCGAATGTAAAGTATGGTGGGAACTGTGGAGGGAGGCGGAAGAAAATGGAAGGTATGGGGGGGAAAGGGGTAGTTTCCGGGGGTTTTATCGCGCTGATGAGTTGGCAGGAGTGCGGGAAGAAAATCCCTCAAGCGTCTGTTGAAATTTCGTCTCCCCTTTCTCTCTCCTCCCGTCAATCCCTCAACTATTCCTACAGGAAGTAGGCTTCAGAGCTCCTCGTGAGGAGACTTGTGATTCATGTTGGCTACACTGTTAAACTAGGTCTGGGGGACGGTGGGGGCAGGGGCTGTATTTGCAGTATCAGGCTGTATTAATATTGTTGGCGACACTGTCAAACCGAAGTTAGCATCGCCATTTGAAAGAGATTGTAAAGTAAACCGAGGCTGTCAATTTAGTCAGTGCTGACTCCGCTATGATTTTAGTTGCAGAAGGATTAATTTAGTAGCTAGCCCAAATGTTTGGTTGTAGATCACGAGCGAGTGGATGAAACGTAGAATTGTTGAATGGATACATACCAGTGTCACCAGTGTGGGAAGAGATAGTATAAACACATGTACAGAACCTGTGATATGTTATCTACACTTGATAAAACAACCAATAGACGGATATAAACGGAGTTATGGTTCTAAGTGAGATATAAATATTAGGGCCAGTTTCATAGTCAGATTTAGTACGCCTCAAGTGCGAGTCGATACTAAATACAAGACGTCACCTACCTGAACTTGAATGGAATGGGCCAGTTTCGCATATGAAACTGGCCCATTCCATTCAAGTTCAGGTAGGTGACGTCTTGTATTTAGTATAGCGCCGCACTTGAAGCGTACTAAATCTGACTATGAAACTGGCCCTTAGAGTCTATACGTGTGACTGGTCAAATGGGGAACCAAGGGGACAGGCACAAATTTAACCAGATCTGCTTTATCTGGGAACATTCCACATCCCGTCACTGAAACATAGAGGATTCAAATTATTTTCGCAGCTAGAAAAGTTACTAGATTATAGGTTCACGTTTTCATGTGTTAAGTCATGTGATCTTCAGCTGTCACGATTTATACATATTGTCGTAGCTTGGAAAATAATACTGAAAATATAGTGAAATGGTATCATTGTTGGCCATAAAAAGCTAAATTTTTATTTTATAAGAGACTCTTCCTACAATAAATAAATTGGGATGCATTTATTAAAACGCAGTAACTATTTAGTCGAGTATGTTATAGCTGCCTAGAATTATTTAGCTCAATGGTAAAACACTATTCCATAAGCACGTGGCCATGATTTCAAACCTCACATGAAACCTAACATAATAAGGTTTTCATATTTTTTAGACCAGTTTCATAGTCAGACTTACTTAGCACGCCTCAAGTACGGTGTTGTATTAAAAACAAAAAAGGACACCAACTTAAACTCGAATGTAATGAGCCAGTTTCGTAGTCAAATTTACTTAAAACACTACAAGTACGGTGAAAATATTAAATTCAAGACGACACCTACTTAAACTCGAATGTAAGGGGCCAGTTTAATTTGGTTTTAGGTATGTGTCTTACTGTATTTAGTATAGCACCAAACTTGAGGAGTATTAAGTCTGACTATTTAACTGGCCATTTGTAAGGGCGAATGCAGGAGTACTTCCATTGAACCTACCTCTACACACTTTTATCCTGGGATATAAGATAACTCAAGTCACTGACAATTACTAAATTGGCTTTAAAGTATAAGCATACAAACTTAAAAGAGATGATGACAAATCAACTTAGCTCGTGATGGCACACCAGGAACTATGCACCCAACTCTAGAATCAGAAATTTGATTTTGATGGACATGACAAGACAAGTAGCATTTGTTACCCGAGCCCTGTGAGCCAGGCAGTTCAATATGCTAGACTCGCATTGCTATTGGTATCTGTCAACAGGAATGTTGGGGTTCGAATCCAGGTCGGATAGGCTTAGGGAAAACAGGAGGATTTATTTATAATCTTAATTAACGCCTAAATACGAATTTTAAACGAAATCGACTTTTTCTCTTTTAGCCCTTTATTAAACTACCCTTAATTTTAGGGCTAGATATCCAATTCAAAAAAATTCCACCTCTGGGCAACCCTATGAAAACCCTATATGCTTAGTTTTAGCCCGATCGATAAAATAGTTAATGCTCTAGTCAGAGGTACAGACAGACAGACAGATAGATGTAAATTCAAAAACCACTTTTTAGGATTCAAGGAGTCATGAAACGTCAAGATTCATCAAAATCTCGAGCTCAATTTTTTTGACGATAGCAATACTTCCCCTACTTGTAAGATAACGAGAAAGTAAAAAGAAAGTTATAGTGGCCCTCCACCGGAAAATGTTGGAGTATTAGGTGTCTCAAGAAGATCTTTAGAGGATTTAAAACTAATATTTTCGGGCTTGAACCACGCTGAAGGAATGATAAATAACCTGGGACGTTTTGGCTGTAATTACAAAAGCCATCATCTGGGGTGTTATCATAGTATATATTAGAGCAGTGGCATGGTATGGGAGTACTGTTAAGGTAAGAAGTGCTAATCTAAATTGTAGCTGTGAGTTGTTCTCATCTTTCATCAGAACACCAATAAGTGGCCAGGTATCGACGAAAATACATTCCTACGCGAGGAATGTACAACAGAACCTGTGTATGGTTGTTTATATGAAGACCGAGTGGATGACATACCATAGGCACTGTTTAAACAAGCTATTCTTATTCAATTAAGTGAAAAATGATAGCCTGAACTCGGGAATCGAACTCTGGACCTTTATATTTGCGCGCCAATGTTCTACTAGAATTAATCGAGTATTGGTGCACAAAGCCAAAACTCCTGTGTTCGATTCCCATATCCAGGCTGTCATCTTATTCAGCTATCAGGACTAGTCTTGTGGATAGCCCTTACGTATCAGATTGTGATACAAGTGAATTTAAAAAAAAAAAGCTATTACTACCCTAGTATTACTCCACAACACGCCACTAAACTCTGCATAGCTTGGCAACAAGCCACGCCACGCCATGTCTGTTCAGCCATGAAGTATGTGCTTTATTTCCCCTCCTATGACTGATGGGTGTCAACGTAATAAGCACACTATGAAACCTCATTCTCTCTCGGTTGGCATGTGTGTCGCAGGTCTTATGTTTGCGTTCCAGCGTGGTTTTTTTTAATCTTCGCACCCACGAACATATTTAATATTGCGGTTGTTCGTATCCCCCCCCACACCCCCTACAGAACCCAAACCCCAAACACGTCCCCCTGCTTTAATACCAGGAATGTTATGAGGCAGCTCAACCAATAAAACCACGTAGGAGGGGGGAGCTTTAAAGAAGAGGGGTTGTTTCACGGAAAGTTCAGAAGAACCAACAAGACCAAACATTTATTTACAAGGCATTTAATAAGCCATGCTTTTTAAATATCTCAGGACCTGATTTACAATACCGGAAACTTATTTATATAACGTAATTCTACTCAAATAAAGTATAGGGGGTACTTTTAAAATAAGCTTAAACACATCATCCACAGCTCTATTACTTTACTTAAACAAACAAAAAAAACTGTTTGCTATTTTTAAAGGTATGTTCTTGACATTGATTATTAGAGACACATTATTTAGCTTATTTATTTTTATAATATTAATAATTTTAAACTTAGGAATTGGGAAGATTGAATTAGAGGAAGTGAACCCGCATTTGCGTGGAGGGGGAATGGAAAACAAAATAGGAAAAACCACCCCCAGTTCACCCGACCGAGATTCAAACCTCGATCTCCCCGTTCTCAGAAGTTGAGCTCAACGTGACTAACGCGTTAGCCAACTACGCCACCGAGGCGGGTGGTAAAACTAGTAACTTAAGGGAAACACCCCTCCTTTTTTGGTATGTAACAACGAGTATTTTAGACCTTTTCAGGAGGGAAGGACGCCAGTTGTTAAGGTGATTGACCCTTTTCATTTGGAGCGGAAATGTAGAGCCATGGGAACAAACTATTATATTCAAAAGTTTTAACTGTTTTGCAATTTTATTTTCGGAAACGGTTGGTTCAAGAATAGAATCATGTTGGTTAAATTATACTTTTCATATACACACCTCCTCTGTCATTTTAACAGTGATCAAATATCAATAATTTTGACAGTTTTTCAATGGCAAGCTTCCGGCTTCATAACAAAAAATAAGAAAATGTAACAATTAATAAACATTGATACGTTATCTTAGAAAGGGTGTTGAAAATATTAACATAAAAAATTCACTCGTTCTCGAGAAAACTGATATTTCCAAACGTACAATTTTTCCACTGGACCTGTCCAGTAGCTAGTGTTAGCTACGGTTTCCGTGATCCATCTGTTCTTGTCGGTACGAAAGGATACTTTGGTCGGTTGTGAAGCCACGCCACACCTTTCACCCTTCCACCCACCATCCCACAAAATAGGTTTTAGACTAGCACTCTACAGGGCCAAGGGCCTTAAAGGGCTACTTCAAAGGGCTCTACAAACTCAGCTAGCAAGTTACAGCAACTTGTGGTGAGAATATCCCACAGCTTGAGTCCCTGTTCAGTACGGAGGAGGACGCCCTAACCCATCTTGAAAGTTTGAGTTAGACAGCAAATGCGCAACACTGGGCGGTCGGGTGTTCAACACCAGTTAGAGCTATACACGCAAGATAGGTCAGGACACGGAACTGCTGAGTAGGGACATCGATAGAACAAGGACCTTTCACTAAACTCTTTCTATTTATAAACCCTACATAAAATGTATTCACTCATAAAGTAATTAATATATTTAAATAAACAAGATCCAAACGAACCTCACAATTATTTTCCGCTTACTACCCAACCCACTATGCCATCCTGACACGGGAATAGGGAGTAGCGATAGGTTAAATATTCAACTCCCAGACTCCTCGGGTCAACCTTATAAAAAATCCTAGGTACCATGTTTTAGCCTGATCGGTAAAATTGTTTCAGCTCTTGGCCAAGATACAAACAGAAACGCTAAAACCACTTTTTCAGTTTCACGTGGTCATGAAAAGTCGATATTTATTCAAATCACGTGTTCGATTTCTTTGACGATCAGAATACTTCTTTCTCTGAGGTGTCGATTCTATGTAATAAGTGCTTGATGACAAGCAAAATAATAATAATAATCTGATTCAATATAAATAAATATAACAAACTCCCAAAAATGTTAATATACATAGTGATAAATAACTCGACTGAAATGCTAATATTTAAAAAAAAAATTAGTTGCATAATATAGTTTTGTAAACAAGATGTAGCAACGAATTTTAAAGAATTGTGATATGTTTAGTTCAAAGTTTATTAACCACACATTCGAATGAAGTAGGAGTGACAAGGGTATATATGATTAAATGCACCTGAGTTTGACTGGAGAAAGGATGAAAGAATCCCTCCAATACTTTATTGAACCTGGTTAATCGCTCTCTACAAACTTCATTTTCGCATGTCCGCGGTCCGTAGTCCTAAGTTTGACTGGCAAAAGGATGAGGACTCCTGAAGTCCGTAGTCCTTTGAAATTCTATTCATGTATTCACAATCCGTATCCTTAATCACGTGACCATGCCAACCAATGAGATAATCGGAATCTTCATCCATTTATTAAACTCTTCGAAAGAAAATCTCTACAGCAAGGAGCAACCGCTAACCAGTAAGCTAATCAATACAACAACCTAAAACTACTTTTTTTTTATAACGTTCAGGATGTATTTGAAATTTAGGTTAAGTGCAATTAATATATATATATATATATGTATATATATAAATTGCATATATATATATATATATATATAGACCTATATAAATTGCATATATATATAGGCCTATTTAAATTGCATATATATATCATGAATTGAAATATCCAACTTATAGTTAGAAACGAATCCTTTCTTTTTCATCGGTTCTTTTATTTCGATTTGCGTGCACATATTTTTGTTATTGGTACTCCATATGGACCTGTCTTTAAAAAGTTAAAGTTAACTAACCTCTACAAAGGAAAACTTAAGAATAAGGACGCTGTAAACAGAAAAACGTGATATTGTGGCATCGATTTCTTACAGATTACGGACCTACGGACTTACGGGCACGGAATTTGTAGGAGGGGTTTTATGCCCCATCTACAGACTCCGTATCCGTAAGGTGCGTAGTAATCCATAAGATATAAAATCCACACTAACAAATTCCACTGTCTACATAGTCCTTATAACTCCATAGAAGTTGACTAAATTTTAACTTTCTATATGGAATGCTAAGGACTACCAATCACAACAAAGTAAGCATGCGCGCGCATCGAAATTAAAGCACCAATGGCACTATCATAGCAATTATACTAACTTGCTCATGTTTTATATATATTAGCTGTCAAATGAAGTCTATTCTGTGCGTTTTATCAAAATAAGTTGTGAAGTCACTTTTGTTAATAATTGTTCAGTTGTAATATCATCTGCCTCGCAGATGACGTCTTTTTGCGCCTAGCTCTAGAAAATTTTCTTTCAAAGAGTTTAATTGGACGTTTGTTTCCAACTTGTTCATTGGTTGGCAAGGTCACGGGATTACGGATAAGGATATGGACTGTGTAGACGTGATTTACATTTCTAAGGACTTGGTGATTATAAGGATGCGGAGCGTATGGGCTTTGTAAGTAGGACTTCAGGATTCGAACTTGAGTCTCAACCAAATTTTCTGTCTTACTAACCGTCCTTGCTATATGCTTTTTGACTACGCTAGCAGTTTAGGCATAGTAAATGTATCAACATTAACGTTAAGGTAGTGTGTAAAACCATTTAAAGAAAAATACCCTAGTTACATCTGCAGGGATTCCAGTCCTAACACCAGAAAATCAGACTATAGATGAGCTGATGAGTTTGACGCTTCTGCCCGTGTTTCCACCTATGCGTGTAGTGTAAGTTCAACTTCGAAGTTTTTTTCGATTTGACCTATAAAATATACATGACATACTAGCATTTTGAGCCGTTCTTCGAATGGGTAAGCCACATTAACACTATGTCAAATTAAAACGTTTAACATCCATCTGCCAACTTTTTGATAGTTCCTTCTTTTACAATCCTTTTTTAAATGAAGAGAAAAAGTTGTAATTAAATTAAAGGACACCCTTGACGATAATCAAGAATTGTTGAGGTCACCATGTGAAGAAAATTAAGCCCTGTTTATCCAGTAGAAACAGATTTATTGGTTTCGATATAAAAACTGCAAAATTACCACCCTTAACTCGTGTTCTCTACACATTCTTAAGAAAGAATCTTTGAAAAACACTCAACTTTATTTTGACACTTTAACAGGAAAAAATACAGTCTAAGTTCCGTCTTGAGAGTATAAGGAACACATAAATGAAAATACTGTCTAAAGTGTACCAGCGGTTACAAGTTTATCACTAACACACGAAACACACAAACAAACCTCTTATATTATATAAGTGAGAGATAATAGATTAGAGACAACACTTTCCCACCCGCGTAGGTGGGCACGGGGTTGTATCAAGCTCGATTAGTCTGGTTTATTAGTGATGTACAGGTCAGAGTTTGAATCCTGGTCAGATGTACTGAAGTCATTTAATGGTTTCACCCTCTCCCTCTACGCAAATGCGCTTATGTTTCCTCTAAATACTTTCTTCTTCATCACTACCACATTAATTCAATTAATATGTATACAGATAATCCAAACTGGTAGTGAGACGCAGTGGGAAAAAAATAGATACATATCCCTGGGTATTTAAAAAAAATTGACAACCAAATCTCCCAAGGAGGGTATCCTTAAAAAGTAGGATTCTGGCAGAAAGAACAGTACTTAACAGTTGCCAAAGCTACTTAAAAAAATGCTTTTAATATAATAATAAGTGTAATCATGTGATCTGAAACTGTGAATTTTGATATAATATGAAATAATATTCATAATTTAGTAAAATGTGATCAATGTTGACCGAAAAAAAAAGTGTTTGTATTTTCTAAATTGTCTTCCTATTAAAATTGGACAGTATGTTTCGTGGCCTACTAACCTAGGTTTGGACAGCCCCTGTCTGGGGTTTAAGAGAGATAATTGGAAACATTGTCTTCCCCAGGTTAATAATTACTGACATTAAAAACCCTAGATATTCCAAGGAAGGTATCTTATGTTCCTGGACCCACAAAACAAGGTTTGTACAGCCCCGGTCTAGGGTGAAGATCTAGTTGGAAATAGCTTCTTCCCCATGCCGATAAATATGGCCATTAAAAACCAAGGATTGAGTCTTCGGTGACCTGGCGGTCTAGGGGTAAGGTGTCAGACCTCTGTGCTGGCGGCCGGGGTTCAATCCTCGGTCCCGGCACAGATTTATCTGATTACCAAACCCTTCCTTCACCTCTAACAAGACATCTTGGGAATGTGGGGAATTCCAGGCCTCCGCCGTGGTTCGGATTCCACGTTAAACTGTAGGTCCTCCATTTCATCTCACAATCACCCTACCATTACACATTAGCGTAAGTGCTTATAACCCGAACGGGTAGTAAGACGTGGTGCAAATAATAATAATAATAATAATGATTGAGTCTTATATTCATAGGTCTACCAAACAAGGTTTGGACAGCCCCTGTCTAAGGTTTAAGAGAGCTAGTTGTAAATATCTTCTTCCCTAGGTCGATCATTACTGACATTCAAAACCCTAGATCTTCCAAGGATGGAGTCTTATGTTCATAGGCCCACGAAACAAGGTTTGGACAGCCCCTGTCTAGGGTAAAGAGCCAGTTGGAAATAGCTTCTTCTCCAGGCTGATAATTACTGACATTCAAAACCTTAGATCTTCCAAGGATGGAGTGTTATGTTCATAGGCCCATGAAACAAGGTTTGGACAGCCCCTGTCTAGGGTAAAGAGCTAGTTGGAAATAGCTTCTTCCCCAGGCCGATAATTACCGGGTGCGCACACACACACACACACACACACACACACACACAGCCGCGAGAGTCAGCCGCCACCACATCTACTGCCGCTGAAAAGAACAGCGAAAAGTTCCAACTTAATTACTCGGAATAATTGTCCCCGGCGGCCATTACCCCATTAGACCCGGCATCTCAGTCCCTGATTGGCTGATGTAGGCTTTTCATTGGGCCCACTCTCTTTGCCTGGTATGCAGTGCCTTCTTTCTTCGAGCGTCAACACGGGAGGAAAATGCAAGAAGAAAAAATAATGAAATGTTGGCTTAAGGGGATTTTTGTTAGAAAGGGTGGTAAAAAAAGAGTAAAAGCGAAGAGGTTCTTTAACTTCTAAATACGCTAATGAGAAGATGCCATTTTTAACGTCTTTAGTGCTTACAATTAGCAGGTCGAGTTGGCTTGTGGGATTATTCTCTCATTGAATTTAGGTGAGAATAAATTATTTATCTCCATTCTTAGTCGGTTATATGCCTGATTGGTCCATAGCCTTAATTATTTGATGTCACATTCACAATGAAGAAATCATAAGTAGTTTACTATTTACTAGTAAGGTCTACTTTTCCAACCATCAATTTGAGTACAGTTATATTTAGTATAAGCGTCAATAACTTACTTACCTGTTGACGCATATAAACTATCGTCTAAGTTCACCGACAAACGGAATGGATCTGTCGTAAGACAGAACACCTAATAATAATAATGATAATAATAAGCTATAGGTGACCTAGTGGTCTAGGGGTAAGGTGTCAGACTTCTATGCTGGCGGCCGGGGTTCAATCCCAAGTCCCGGCAAAGATTTATCTGATTACCAAACCCTTCCTTTACCTCTGACAAGACATCTTGTGAATGTGAGGAATGCCAGGCCTCCACCGTGGTTCGGATTCCACGTTAAACTGTAGGTCCTTCATTTCATCTCACAATCACCCTACCATTACACATTAGCGTAAGTGCGTATAAACCGAACGGGTAGTAAGACGCGGTGCTAATAATAATAATAAGCTATACTTGCTAAAGAAACACGATTTGCCTACAAATGTGAATATAAATTAATCAACACAAAATGTAGTTTCTCTATGGATTTAGTAGAATGTTTGTTTCCATTCCAAAACACTTGTCGCCAATGAGATACATAATTAGTTTGTTGATCTTTTCAAATGCCTCGTTGTCAAGGAGACTTATAAAGAAGATGTAGACACTAAAAGTTAATAAATATATTGGGATAGTTAAAAATATAAGATGCAAATGTAACCACTCTAAAAGTCGGTTGGTTCGACACTGCTTCACTGGCTGATGAAAAATATATAGATATTACTTATTCTGTATTCTGAAAATTAAAGAATACAACAGAAGATCTCAATCCTATGAGCATTTTTTGAGTTACTCACAACAGACAAATATAAACTCGAATATACAGGCATATTTTAGTTTTATTATATGTAGATATATAGATAATATTGTAAATAATTTGTTATATATGTCTATTGTTCAAGGATATTTATATGACCTATAAATATAAGCCACGCTTGCGACCTGGACGCTGCGTTCATAACGCGACGACCAGGTCACGTGAAATACACTTAATTTCTCCTGGCTACGCTTTAGCGACCGGACGTCGCGTTTTAGGACCAGTTCTTATCACGGCACCAGGGCGTGAAGATGTGTTGTTAGCCATAGCAGTATCTAGATATCTGAAGAAGAAATGTAAATCTAAAAAATACACTGTCCATCCCATTAATCTGGAAGATACTTAATCATGTACAGTTTTACAATTAATTTCATGAACTTAGAAACGGCAAAGATCGGGTTTTTTTCTTCATATTTTAGAATGAGTTTAAGTTTAGTTGATGAAGTTTGCTTGTTGTGTAGAATCTGATAACATTATTGTGAAGAACTATATTATACAACACTTTATTTTACATCATAAATATCTTTTTTTGTAAAATTTACCTGGAATAATATTCATAAAAATAAAATACAAGTTTTAAATCCTGAAATAGTGTTCCAACTGTTAGTAAGGTCCCTAAAAACACTAAATACACTTTACTCGCTCTCAAGTACCAATGTTGGTGATTGCTCTTGGTAGTTGGTCTAAAGGCATCGCTTGGCCCTGATTAGCATTAACATGATGGATGAAGGGTGGTTATGTTGGGTGGTTGAGATTTCCACGTGAAGGATGGTCGAAGGTTGGTTATGTTCATATAAGGAGGATAGTTGAATAGAGTTGGCCGTGAGCCTATCGGATATTGGGAGCCAGAATGTAGGGCCTGTTGCATGACTTCAGTCATTCTCAAGCGGGCCCATAGTTCGGTATTGTCTAGAAGTTTATTGATCATGGACAAAAGAGACACTAAGAACTTATTAGCATCATCATCTTCTGTGTGCACCTTACCCGCTTTGAGGTGTTCCACTACTTTCTCCTCAAACGATTTTACTTTCCGTTTGATTCCTCTTGGGGGTTGAGGTGTTTTGATGTGGAGTGGGTGTTTTTATACCTGTCTGGGTGGCATATTCATCCTCTTCACCCCCTTCACCCACGTTTGTGTTATCTGTTCCGTCATGTATGTTCGTAGAGGTCCTAAAAAGTATTCCAAAATGTAAAAATAACAATTTAAAAATCATATTTGTAGAAGAAAACATTAAATATTATAATGTTCTCAGTATAACATATAAAAATGCTATTTATCGTTCAGTTTACGGTACTAGAAAATATTTGATACCCAATGGAACTACTCTTTTTTAAAACAACCTATGCGCTACAAGCCCTTGACAAGCATTTCAATCTTGTGGTTGTTTGTTCGTTTGTTTATTGCAGAGGTCCCCAACCTTTTTGTACCTTATAGCACATTTAAAACTAACGGTAGTGCGGCGGGCAACAATCATTTTTTCAACTAAATTTATAGCCGAACATAATTCATAATGCAAATACACACACACAAAAATACATATTATTTAAAAAAAAGTGAGTTTAATTTATCTTTTTTAATTTGCATATAAAATAACGCAAATGGTATACACACAAAGTTAGTCCAAAATCAGTTGAAACAATTGAAACTATTTTCACCAAAACAAAATTCAATGTCAATAAATAAAATATTGCTTTATTTACCATTTTAATATGTCAAAATAAATACACAAGAAAATATTTAACAAGCCACTACCATTTTCGTGCTTAGGTACATTTTAAAAATATATGTTTATTCTGTGTTTATTCAGGCAACAAAGCTGGTTATACCCCATGTCAAGATATTTACAAAGGAAATAGTAAGTATTAGCATGGTATTAGTGAGTAGAATGATAGTTCCGAGTAATAAAGTACACTTTGAAAATGAGCTGGCAAAGAAAGAGAAATGAGAGGGAGGGCTTGGAAAAAGGGGGG
>CABFOV010008387.1:0-23777 GCA_902141375.1 Timema poppense
GATAGCAAAGCTACTAGCTCACCACTAAATTATTAGCAGTTTTTCATTCAAAGTCATTGTTTGACCATTTTATTGTCCATTGTAATTTATTAAAGTATTGTATGTTTCTACATACCTTATTTTTAATATTATATATATATATATATATTCTGCAAAAACACTAGCGCAACACACACACAATTCGAATATTGTTTTAATTTTATGGTACTAAGTAATAATTTAAAAAAATATATATATATTAACCAGAGAAATATAGTTGATATTCTAAAACAAAATAACATTTTATTAGAATGTTTCATTTAATTTAGCAGCACGTATTACTACCCGTTTGGTTTGTACGCTTTTTATTAGCATTAAAATAACTAAAGAAATATATACCTACTACCATTCATGTTTACTTATGATTGTAAGATCATTTAAAATTTGTTTGTAATGATACACACCGAGGACGCGGGCTTGGGGATAGAATCCGTTATAAGAAAACCATGCCATAACCAATAACTTAAATATTTTCTAAAATAGTGATTATCTAATAGACTAAAAACTCTTCTAATACTACACCATTGAGCACGTTAACAAAGCGACCGCAAATGCAGGCAGATTACAGGGAAAATTACATAAAACATATGCATAGGTACTGCAGAAATACACAAACATGAATTTCAGAAAGTCTTTCATTTTTACTTAAGACAACACAATAAAGCCCTGTTCACAGACTCCGTAGATTTAAGGTGCGTAGCTCATGGTCCGTGGTCCGTAAGAGATCAATGTTACATAAACAGATTGCTCTATCTACAGAGTGCTAATCCCTAGTCCTTGGTCCACATCAAGCATCGTCTACAACTCTACATAGTCCGTAAGCTCCGTATCCGTATAGTCCTTAACACTTTAATGGCCCTTGGTTATTTTAAACATGTTCACACAATCACGTGGCTGTGCTGACCAATGTGAAAGTTAGACACCTCGTCCAATAAAACACTACGAAAGAGAAATGTCTAGACTACACTCAGCTAATCAATAAGAAGAATCGAAAAAACATGTAATAATATTTAGCACCACGTCTTACTACCCGTTAGGGTTATACGCTTTTAAGTGCTAATTACTCTAATGGATTAGGAATTGGGAAGGTTGAATTAGAGGAAGTGAACCCGCATTTGCGTGGAGGGAGAGTGGAAAACCATTTAGGAAAAACCGCCCACAGTTCACCCGACCGAGATTCTAACCTCGATCTCCCCGTCCTCAGCAGTCGAGCTCAACACGACAAGCGCGTTAGCCAATTACGCCACCGAGGCGGGTTCGAAAAAACAAAATTGTTTTGAGAAAACTTCCAGAAAATGCTTTAAATGTAGTTTAAGTAGTCACAATAAATGTATTTATAATACAAGTTTATTTATAGGACTTAAAATTAGTTTTTGATATATCTATATATTGTTTAAATTGAATAATGACACCTTGACACGGGAATCGAACCCAGGAACTTTGGATTGGTACGCCAATGCTCCAACCACTGGTCTATCTCGGAATCATTCCGAGCTTAGGGTCATTCTCCACTCATATTTTAGGGGAGAGTGTATATTTCCATATTGTGTTTAGTGTCTATATTTCTTTATTTTGAATTGATACATTTTTTATTTTATTTTGTTATTAGTTCATTTAATACCATAGAGAGCAATTAAAAAAAATCGGAAACCGGTGTCCATTTATATTATAATACTTCAAAAACTAAATATATTTACATAATATAATCTACATAGAATAACTATCTGTTAAGCTGTTTTAAAATTTTGATTCGACATCATTTTTCAGAGAGGGATGTCAAATATAGGGCCTACCTATTTTTAAAAGTCATTCTGAAAGTGTAAATATTTACGTTCTAGCTTATTTTTACACAAACAAATATGTATTTACTTTTTTTTTAACGTCTGTATGGTTGAAGCTTGGAAAAAGGACTGACTTGGGAGTAATATACATATTATATTATACATTAAAATACATAAGAATATGTCAAAAGCTCTATAGTTTTCATTTACCATTATATTTGTTTTTTTGTTTTATCATAGTTAAAGTGTGTCTTGATCTTGACTCTTTCACTGCAGTAAATTAGTGTTCCTGGAAGAGCAAGTCATATCAATAATAATTGGTCAAAATTGACTTTTAGAAAGAAAGTATTGGATGCAATACAATGAAAATTATTTTCAACAAATTTTATTTTTCACAGATTCATAGTGTAAAAATAAAGATTAAATATGAGCTTTTATTGAAAATAATTTTTGTTTGTATTTTGTATTTTATAAAATATTATTACATGGAAACAATATACTAGCTATAAGTTTTGACTCTCAATATGTTGTAGTGTTGAGGCCTATACTATGTTTAATAACACTCTCTCCCATCCAGTTCAATTCAGACTTAAATAGCTTATAGGATTTTGGTAGTAAAAAGAACTTTCATAAAGGACTTCCCAAAAATGTCAGTGGGAACCCGTGTTTTACTTTTTTGTTGCGCTCTCTCTCAAATATTAATCAATATTACCTATTATTTGTTTATAGTGTTTTTGCTTTTAATACTGATTATTACTAGAACGTATGTACTCAAGTATAAGTTTGAAGGGATTAGCAACCAACATCCTAAATCTATTTATAATCAATAATGAAAGTAGAAAAAAAATTAAATTAAAATTTATTTATGTGTCTGTACAGACATAGTTGTTGGACAAGGTATTATCTGACTTTATGTAACTCGTGTTAACTTAAATTAGTAATGAAAATTGACTTTATGTAAATTATTTTGCCTATCAATTATTCTTTATTTTGCTCCCTCTACTATTTTCCCCCTATTTCTCCTTTTTTAACCGACATTATACATATACATGTTTGATGTATAATTTTTCTGCTTTTTTTTTAATATGGTCACCATACTTATAAAATAAGTACACTCCGTCGATATTGAAAGGTAGCAACTTATAATTCACTGAGCCCGTGAGGTATGATATTCCTCCACACATGACTGCAGAATAGTTTGCCTAGCTACGCCCAACACCTATGTTAAAGAAGGCCTTAAGTCGTTAAATTATTTCTTGACTGTTGGGAAGGAGTGATGGTGTAGGGGTTATGTCTTTTAGCGATGCCCGGATGGTTTGATTTCATAAATTAATTTTACTTCATTGTTCTGATAATGATAACATCAATAACTAATATTTACATACTAAGTTAATTAGTTAGGTTTGCTCTCATTAACATACGGGCTGTTGTTTTTTTTAGCTATTAAAAGTTTAACCACGTCAAACCATATTTGGGCACTGTTGCCCACATTGATTGGTTTTACATGGTAACATAAAGCAAGTCTCCCCTTTTCCAGAATCTTCATTACTATATGTTAGAGAAGGCCTTAAGTCGTTAAATTATTTCTTGACTGTTGGGAAGGAGTGATGGGGGAGGGGTTATGTCTTTTAGCTATGCCCGAATGGTTTGATTTAATAAATTAATTTTCTGTCATGATCCAATATACCAGGTGTTCTAAATTATAACTATAAAGGGCATTAGGAATTATTGTTGGACGCTATTTCTATCATTATTAATTTTTTGTTTTTCTTTTGTACTTTACTAAAGAAATCTTATTTTTGAATAATGTAACATTTTATTCAAATCCATAAAGTTATAGTGAATATGAACCTTTTATTATTTTTCTTAAATTTACAGTAAAATGTTGTTTTGTTTGACTAAATAAATTCTAAATCTTTCATGTTTGTAACCTGGTAATGATTTTAAGAGATACCTTTGGGTAACCACGTTTTTGGTGCAAGGTTCCAAATCTTCCCTTCTTGAAATTTCTTTTTTTTGAATTTGTTGCGCTATCTTTCAGTCTTAGCAAAGTATACCAGTTTATTTTGAGCTAAAAAGTATCTACGGTATAGGTAATTTTATTACTTATATATTAATTGTCTAAATATCTAGATTTTTTTCTGTGAAAAAGGAAGTTTGCTTATGGAGGACAAGACAACAAACATGTCCACAAAGGATAATAAATTGTTACTGTATACCTTTCTAACTTTTTTATAATCGAAACCAGAAGTAAACCTTTAGACAATCTTAAAACGTATGAACAATACTTGCAATGGAAAGGAACTTAGTACAAGTTTTATAAGTATGTGAATGTGTGTAACATTGAATCTTCCAGGTCAACAGACTTACCCCTATAAACAACCTTGCTGGATTTCTTTAAATGGCATTTATAATTTTATATTATTCTTTAATCATTTAATTTTGTTTAATATATATTTGTGCTGTATACCTACTTTGTCCTTACCGTAAGAATGGTAGTTCAAAATGATTACATGTAAAAGTACATTAATATGGATTCAAGGAGCATAACTTTACTAAATGTATATTTTTATTACATGTTAATGATATATATAATAGAGTTAGAAGTTACTAGTCATCATTTGTCAATAGATTAAAAATATAATAAATATAATGTAATATACAAAAAGATAGTACACTTAAATCCTCCATCTCGGTAACCTCTCGAATTACATATAAAAGTAATCTAGAAATTTTAGATTAGAGAGTGGGTGCTGGGTGGGTGGTGTTAATATACAGGTGATTGACTTTGGCTGAGCTATGAATAAAAATTAATAAAAGTTCTGGCTTCTTCGTGCAATATAATAAAATGAGTAAAACTAAACATTGAAAACAATTTAAATTTTCTTTAATTAAGAATAGGAAAAATTTAGTAAATTAAATATTTTCTCGAAATTACAAAACAATTGACTGTTTATCTTCAATTATTTACTTTTTCAATAAAATTATACTATTGTATACATCCCAATAAAATATGAGTTGACCAATCTTATTCAATGTGTATTTTCTCCGGATTAATTTCCATTCAAAAACAAAATTCGAATTTAAGCTTTTAACATGTTTTATGATTTCCTTTATGTAAATATACTTAAGTGGGCCTATTTATATTGATTACAGAATGAACCAGATTGCTATGCAACTTAAGTTAAACTGGAAAGTACCATTGAATCCGTACTACATTCTGATATAAAACCAGAGAAAACATCCACTGCACCAGCTAGGGGTATGTGTGAAGAGTTTCGTTTTAAAGAAAAACTGTGTTTTGATGAAAGTTCTATTGATTTTAGTGAAAATAACAAAATAGGGCTTAGACAAAACTTCAATGATAAAATTCATAAAAATATTGAATTCCACGTTATGGATGACAATATAATGGACACCACATTTTTAAACAATGAAACCAATTTTTATCAAAAGAATAAAGAAAAATACAAGTGTCAGGATTATAGCAAATCATATAATAAAAATATCAACCTTAAATCTCAATTAGTCAGTCATAGTGAACATAGACCACACAAATGTGATGTTTGTGGCAAAAGTTTCAAAGTAAATGAACACCTTAATTCTCATCTCGTCAGTCATGGTGAGCACAGACCTCACAAATGTGATGTTTGTGGCAAGTGTTTCAAACTAAATGGCAAACTTAAAACACATCTCATTATCCATAACGAACAAAGACGTTTAAAATGTGATGTTTGTGGCAAGTGTTTCAAAGAAAAGGACGCTCTTAAAACTCATCTTGTTACTCATAGTGATCACAGACCTTACAAATGTGATATGTGTGGCAAGTATTATAAAAAAAAGGCCATTCTTAAAACTCATTTAGTTACTCATAGTGAACACAGACCTCACAAATGTGATGTTTGTGGCAAGTGTTTCAAAGAAAAGGGCGTTCTTAAAATTCATCTCATTACTCATGATGAACACAGACCTCTCAAATGTGATGTTTGTGGCAAGTGTTTTAAAAAAAAGAGTACTCTTAAATCTCATCTCATTACTCATGGTGATCACAGACCTCACAAATGTTATGTTTGTGGCAAGTGTTTCAAATCAAATGGCAACCTTAACTCTCATATCCTTAGTCATAGTGAACAAAGACCTCATAAATGTGATGTATGTGGCAAGTGTTTCAAAGAAAAGAGCACTCTTAACTCTCATCTCACTATTCATAGTGAACACAAACCTCACAAATGTTATGTTTGTGGTAAGTGTTTCAAATCAAATAGCAACCTTAACTCTCATCTTCATAGTCATAGTGAACACAGACCTCACAAATGTGATGTGTGTGGCAAGTGTTTCAAAGAAAAGAGCACTCTTAACTCTCATCTCACTGTTCATAGTGAGCACAGACCTCACAAATGTAATTTTTGTGGCAAGTGTTTTAAAAAAAATTACACTCTTAAAACTCATTTACATACTCATGGTTAACAAAGATCTCACAAATGTGATTTTGTTGGCAATTGTTTCAAAAATAAAGTAACTCTTTACATTAATCAACTTGTTATTGGTGAGCAAAGACCCACATATGCTTATTTGTATCAAGGGTTTCTAAATAAACAATCTTAAAAAAACATATTACTCATCGTTACAGCTTTTCCATCTCCTAAATAGCACGGCGTCCAATGATTCCAGAGCCCTTCCAAACTCGTTTTTATCAAATTAAATAATCTAGTGTTCATAACCATTTTCACAAACATCAGTTATGCAAGTGTTAAGAATTGAAATGATGGACTATTAACATATTTTTAATTACAATTTTCTTATGTACATATGAATGAAGAATGTTTCCGGGACATATATTATTAGAAATTCGATTATTTTGAATAAATAAGAAATATATTATTTCCATTTAAAATCTAGTATCATACAGCATTAAATAATATAAGGTAAATTTGATACATAACTGTTCAGTTTAAGAGTTTTTTTATTTCAAAAATTGTATGATTCATTGAGTTGTTTATGTTTATTCACCTATTTAGATTTATTATAATAGTGCTAATATTAAGATGAAATTTAATTTGTTGTAACCATAGTTAACAATAAAACATTACTTACTCCAAATTGGCATATAATTACTTATCTAGTAACTCTTTTTATAGTAAGTTATCCTAAATATCTTCCAGTAAGTTTCAAATCTGAATTCCCTCAAATGTATAAAGTAGATAATATAATGGATGCCTAAGATCTCTCAGCCTTTAATAAACCTCATTTAGGAACATGATCAAACTCTAATTATAATATATATATATTTATCCATTATATCTGCTACCATCATTTGTGTGCCCACCCTCTCAGAACGCAAGGCCCCAAGCACAACACCTGGCTCGACAAACCTTATACCAGGCGACGTATTTCCACGTTAACCAGATGCCGAGATTATAAAACAAAGACCCAATTACTGCTTAAGACCTTGCATGATTATTTATCATCATCGCGTTATAAGTGTCCCACACGGCTACCGAAATGTCGTCTCTTTGAACTATAGATCAGAGAAAGGCACTGCGTTATTATGTCTAGTCCGCACAACTCTCCTATCACAAATGTGCGAACTAGTAATGGGTCGTTCATTAGCGAGTCATTCAAATTGAACGACTGACTCTCGATTCGCGAGCGAGTCATTCACGCCACCATTACTCACGACTTTTTCGCTCTCGTACATCCGCTCTGATCTTCATAATCATAGTGAGCAGAGACCTCACAAATGTGAAGCGTGTGGCAAGTGTTTCAAAGAAAAGAGCACTCTTAACTCTCATATCACTATTCATAGTGAACACAGACCCCACAAGTGTAATTTTTGTGGCAAGTGTTTTAAAAAAAAGTACTCTCTTAAAACTCATTTACATACTCATGGTTAACAAGGATCTTACAAATTTGATTTTGTTGGCAATTGTTTCAAAAATAAAGTAACTCTTTCCATTCATCAACTTGTTCATGGTTAGCAAAGACCCACATATGTTTATTTGTACCAAGGAATTCTAAATAAACAATCTTAAAAAACATATTACTCATTGTTATAGCTTTTCCATCTCTTAAATAACACAGCGTCGAATAATTCCAGAGCCCTTCCAAACTCATTTTTATCAAATTAAATAATCTTGTGTTCATAACCATTTTCACAAACTTCAGTTATGCAAGTGTTAAGAATTGAAATGATGGACTCTTAACATATTTTTGATTACAATTTTCTTATGTGCATATGAATGGATAATGTTTCCGGGACATATATTATTAGAAATTTGATTATTTTGAATAAATAAGAAATATATTATTTCCATTTAAAATCTAGTATCATACATCATTAAATAATATAAGGTAAAAATGATATATAACTGTTCAGTTTAAGAGTTTTTTTATTTCAAAAATTGTATAATTTATTGAGTTGTTTATGTTTATTCACCTATTTAGATTTATTACAATAGTGCTAATATTAAGATGAAATTTAATCTGTTGTAGCCATAGTTAACAATAAAACCTTACTTACTCCAAATTGACATATAATTACTTATCTAGTAACACTCTTTAGAGCAAGTTATCCTAAATATCTTCCACTAAGATTCAAACCTGAATTCCCTCAAATGTATAAAGTAGATAATATAACGGATGCCTAAGATCTCTCAGCCTTTAATAAACTGCATTTATGAACATGATCAAACTCTAATTATAATATATATATTTAACCCTCATATCTCCTACCATCATTTGTGTGACCACCCTCTAGAACGCAAGGCCCCAAGCACAACACCTGGCTCGACAAACCGCTTATACCAGGCGACGTATTTCCACGTTAACCAGATGCCGAGATTATAAAACAAAGACCCGATTACTGCTTAAGACCTTGCATTATTATTTATCATCATCGCGTTATAAGTGTCTCACACGGCCACCAAAATGTCGTCTCCTTGAATTATAGATCAGAGAAAGGCGCTGCGTTATTATGTCTAGTCCGCACAACTCTCCTATCACAAATGTGCGAACTAGAAATGCCAACCCTCCAAGCTACGCTACGCAACGCCACAATGACGGTGTCTGGAGGTGACGTCCAAGCATCACAGCAAAGTAAGCATGCGCATATATCGAAATAAAAGCGCCAAATTTAATTGAATAATAATTTCAGTAACTAGCTCATGTTTTAAATATTGGCAAACAAGTTCCCGCATAACGCACGATTTAAACTGACCAAAATAATTGAGATAAACTCTAACTCTAAACTACTACATTTTTAATCATGAATAACGGAAACAAGAGAACAAAATGTTCACATGAAGACGGAAGTTGGAAACAGAACAAATGATACCAACATAAGAAATTGTTGTCTACCAACACCGTCTCCCTCTCTGTTTTATTTACGAGTCTAAATAAGTCAAATATCACGAGAAAACTTCCTGGTCTTCACTGCTTCAAGTGGTTTAGTAAGTATGACTGCTATCATGTTCTCATTTAGACACTACTTCACACTCAGCACTCCCGCCTGTTTTAAATTATGAACAAAATGGTACTTTGTGTTTATGTGTTTAGTAAGTTGAGTCACTTTTTCACTGTCGAGGAGTTTGATGCATCTTTGATTGTCTTCAAAGAATTCTATAGGTTTAACAAACGGTTCATGCAGGTCACTCAAAAGTCTCCCGATGCACACTGCTTCCTATGCGGCTTCATCAAGTGCAACATATTCCTCTTCAGTTGAAGATAACGTAACTCAATCTTGCCTCCTGCTTACCCAGCAGATGCCTCCATGTCAAGAAACACCATACCTGGTGTTTGATTTCCTGTCGATTAGGTCTCCACTCCTCTCAGTATCTGCATATCCAATACATTGGTTTCAATCTGCTCCAGTAGACCCTCAGAGATTCTGTTTCGTGTATTTTGTGTTCCTTAAGTAACGAAATATTTGTTTCACTTCTGTCCAATCACTTTACAGTGGTTCCTGCACCTTCTACGCTAACACGGACTTGTTGACTGCAATGCCTGGCCTCGTGTGGGTGGCCAAATACAATAGTGATCCTATCGCCTTTCTATAGATGTCGTTTGACTACATCGGTTCCTCAATTTCTCTTCTTTTCTGATAACCAAGATCCATTGGAATGTATATTGTTTGTTTTATTCGAGCTTAAATTTCTCAGTTTCACTTTAATGTAGTTAGTCTGATGTGCGTAGAAAATACCATCTTCATCACGTTCAAACCTCATCCAGAGGTGTTGTTTCAGTTCCCGGAAATAATTTTATTGAAATTATTTTGCTAGAATACATTCCAAACTACTCAGTGGAGCATTTCTTACACAGACTGTTATCAAATAATCCACATAGGTTAGTACGTAGACCCAATCCTGGTTTAATTGCTTTGTGTAAAAACATGGAACATTGACACTTTGCCTCGAATCATATTTGTCAAGAACGTTGTTTGAGTTCTTGTTACATTCTCTAGCACCTTGTTTAGTCCATATATATGTCCTTATTCAGTTAGAAGCATCAAAATCTCATTCTAAATTACTAGTAAACACTCGAAAACATTTTTGGTCAACTGTCCCCCAACTGTTGGTCAACATGGGAAAAATTGTTTCGTGTCCAGACTTCAATGAAGAAACTTTGCCTACCATCCTCGGGATGCTTTACTACTCAGAAGAAACAAAAGAGTTTCATATCCAAACAACTTGCAATATTTTGGTGAAGCACCACGTTTTTTAGACCTTAAATAATTCTTGTTCCCTCTTTATTTTATCGAGTACTGCTCAGATCAGACTAACATTACTTCCTGTACATAGTGGGTTGTGGACCTCTTCTTACCATGCTCTCTTATAATACCTCCCCATCTTATTTTTTAAACCCTACATCAATGAAAGCTGCTTAAATATATGTTTATAGATACGCTAAATGGGTTTGATTTTAAAACTTTGTTTCAAGAAAACAGGATGAATAACTCAAAGACTGAAACTATTCTGATGGGAACAAAAGTTTGTTACAATTTTGACAAACAATAATTATGTACCTGCTGCAGTGGCCGCGTGGTATGACACGATACTCTTTCAGTAATACAGACCGCTGTGGATCGAGGTTCGAATCTTAGTCGGGTGTACTTAAAATGGTTTTTCCAAAAGTGTTCTCCAGTTTCCCTCCTTGCAAATGTGAGTACGCTTCCTATTAATATAACCTTCTTGATTCCTAAAACCAATAGGATAATTGAAACAATAGCGTATAATCCAAACGGGTAGTTAGACGCGGTGCTAAAAAAAACTTTAGTCTCTAAAAAATAGTTTTCCTTAACAAATACTAATTTAGTAAGATGATAAACATACCACTCTTTCGAGATATTTTAGGAAGATCCACTAATTAACAATTATTTTTACACTGTTTTAAAAACAAGATTATTATGTTTCATAAGTTATAGTGTATTTATAAAAATAAAAACCGTACACTATAATTATCATAATCATTAAATAATATAATTTTTTATTTGCTTGTTTTTTAATCTAAAACCAAAATTAATGTATTTTTGAAGATGAGTATTCATATAAGAGTTTGTTTTAATTGTATTTAGGCTTATATTTATCTAAAAATGACGACTATTATTACCTAAACAATATTCTGGAAGAAATGTTATTTTTGAAATACCGCCCAAACTTACAATGTTTAACTAACCATTATTAAAAGTTGTCCAATTCTTACGAACTTTCTATTTATTATCTGTACAGTGAAATATATTATGCTTATATAAACATTAGGTAAGGAGTCAATTTATTTTTTTAAACACGAGTGCCTAAGGTTTGAAATTTGACTTTCTCCATAAGATATATATTGGACTCTCTGACGTCATTATACCAAAAATGCATACTGCGAATACTCACAGCAACGAGGCAATTCTAGTCAAGGTATACAGAGCTATATCCGCAAAATTATATTAAGCGAGGTAATTTGACAAGCTTTGGATAGCATAAGAATGAAAAGTAGGTACAGTGAAATCGCCCTTAGCGGACACATCCAAATAGCGGAATCTTCTTTATAACGGACAGTCTAAACTTCCCCAACAAAATAACATGGAATATTGCGATGAAACAACCTTCCAATAACGGAAACGGACACTTTTAAATACACATATTTATGTATTAAATAAGACCTACAACCACAATTTCAATCTTGAAGAAGGAAGATGGATCAATGACAACAAGTTGGGAAGATTCGGTTCATTTTCTTTTTCCTTTGTTACTCAAAAGTAGGAGAAACCGAAGAACACCAAGAACTAGAAAAGCATTTGAAGCAGGGATCCAGGAGAGGAAGAGACAAAATATGTAACTACCATCGAATTCAATGAAATAAAAAAGATCCGAAGGAACAACAAGGCCCCTGGGCTAGATGGGATCCATGTGGAGGTACTAGAGGCAGGGGTGGAAGAGATAACGCCTTTCTTCGCTGAGTTACTAAATTAATGTTTGGCCCAAGGTAGGGTACAAAATGTTTTGAAGCAGGGAGAAGTGGTGGTCATCAGTAAGGGAGAAGACAATGATCCGAAACAACCAACATCTTTCAGGCCGATGTGCAGTGGCGGCTCGTGTATAGGCACCGCGGAACTGCAGCGCCCCCTATTTCCACTTGATACTATCGATATAATTTAATATAATGAGTCCTTTTTCTTTAATTCTTTATTTATTTTTGTAGTACAATATATATTCCTTAAGCTTAATGTCAGTACTTCAGTAGCCTTCTGTGCACTTCACAAAGCCAGTCACGTGGTGTTTGACAGTTTTGCGCATGCGCACATAAGAGGGGGTGGGGTGAAGGTGGGACTGCCATGTAGAGAGAGAACTGTTGCTCTCGCAGTTCCGGCTCTGGCATGATGGTGGAAGAAAGTTTTTTTTACTCAGCGTGTGTTGTGCTTAAAACCCGTGTATCATATTCTTGAATGTGATATAGTGTAGAAGCGTGTAGAGTTAGATTATTATTCTGCTTCCAGCTATTCTATTTGATTCAATTTTTTTTTTGTTCTTTTAGTCAACAGAAAACTTTAACCATGGCCTTGCAACCCCAAGAAATAAGTTCTGTGACTGTAAGTGAACTTCAACAGCTTAAGTTTTCACAGCTATCTCTCCATGAGAAAGTTACAGTTAGGAAAAGAGGTCTTTCAACACCTGATATTCTAATATCTCAGCCAGGCAAAAGCAACAACAAGATATATATTCGTAGCTTTAATTCTGAATGGTACCAACGGGAAAGTTGGCTTTGCAGCTGTGAAGTAAAAAATGAACTGTTTTGCTTCCTGTGTTTGTTGTTTGGAGGTGATGTACCTTGGAAAAAAGATGGTTTTATAAACATAAATAAAATGAAAGAAAAACCTGAAAAGCATGAGAATTCAAAGAAGCACGTTGATAATGTTGTTTCACTGTCACTTTTAGGAACCGTAAATATTAAGGAGAAACTTAGTGAGGCATACAGACTTTCAATCACAAGAAATAAGTTCTGTGACTGTAAGTGAACTTCAACAGCTTAAGTTTTCACAGCTATCTCTCCATGAGAAAGTTACAGTTAGGAAAAGAGGTCTTTCAACACCTGATATTCTAATATCTCAGCCAGGCAAAAGCAACAACAAGATATATATTCGTAGCTTTAATTCTGAATGGTACCAACGGGAAAGTTGGCTTTGCAGCTGTGAAGTAAAAAATGAACTGTTTTGCTTCCTGTGTTTGTTGTTTGGAGGTGATGTACCTTGGAAAAAAGATGGTTTTATAAACATAAATAAAATGAAAGAAAAACCTGAAAAGCATGAGAATTCAAAGAAGCACGTTGATAATGTTGTTTCACTGTCACTTTTAGGAACCGTAAATATTAAGGAGAAACTTAGTGAGGCATACAGACTTTCAATCAATGAGCATAATATAAAAGTTAAAAGAACCGTGAAATGTTGTCCAAAATAATAGACTGCATTTACTTTTGTGAAACTTTGAAACTCCCTTACGTGGACATGATGAAAGAGACGATTCAGTAAATCCAGGGGTATTTAGAGGATTAGTAAATTTATCAACTAAATTAGATTCAGATTTAAAGAATCACTTAGAAACAAGTGCAGTCTTAAAAAGTGTTTCTAATACCATTCAGAATTAGATACTTGACTGCCTGCTACAAATCCACCATGAGGAGATAAGGACGGAAATTAGAAAAGCTTCCTTTGTAGCTGTCATAGCTGATGACATAACAGATGTTTCGGAACACACTCAAATGGTTCTTGTTCTGCGGTTCGTATTGAATGGAGAAATATTTGAGCGTTTTTGGGGATTCTTTATTCAAGAAAACCAAACTCCACATGGCATATCAAAACGTATTGTAGAACAATTGGACATAATCCTTCAAGGAAATGGACAAAAACCGATAGATCAGTCATTTGCTGGTGCAAATATCATGAAAGGCAAAAAATCAGGAGTTCAAGCAAAGTTTATAGTAATGCACATTTCATTCACTGTTATGCACATCAACTAAATTTAATAATGAGAAATGCAGCAAGTACTCACGAAATGCGAGAATTTTTTCTCTAATATTCTGGTTATTTTAATATTCTTCTCAAGATCACCACAACGTGTGTTCATTCTCAAGAAACATATGGACGTCAGCATTTCACGTCCATCCTCTACAAGGTAGAATTTCAACATACGGACAATAAACAGAGTTCATGAAAATTTGCAACCTTTAAAAACTGCCTTACTGAAATTCAGTCAACATCAAATGCTGATCAAACCATTGCAGAAGCAACCGGAAGTTTAAAACATCTGAATAGTGATAATTTCAAGTTTTGGTTAGAGCTTTTTCATCAGATTACGCCTCATGTTGAAATAATTTACATCCAAATTCAATCTCGAGAAATTAGTGTGTTTAAAGTTAATGAATATACAACAAATTTCAAAACTGCTATTTTAGAATTGAGAAACTCAAAGTATTGTGAGAATCCTTCAAAGATACTCATGGCAGAAGCTAAGGAAGTGTGTGACTATATATATATATGTTGATATAATGGACAGATATTCTTCCACTAAACACTTAGTAGCTGCTAAATGGTTCAACAAGAATGGCTTCACTAGATTTAAGAATGAACATCCCACAAGAGAGATACTTATGACCACTGAAGCTTATCCCATGATTGACAAAGAAAAGCTTGAAACTAAACTAGAAATATTCTTTTTTAGGAATGATATTCATGAATATTGCAAATTAATTGAGCTTCTGAAATTTATCTTGGAAAATAATCTATATGATGTTTTTAGTGAATTTACGAAACTGATAAAAAATAGTCTTGACAATTCCCAGACTACATCATAGGCAGAGTGCTGATTTACATCATTAAAAAGAATAAAATCTCTTTAAAGAAGCACTATGAATTAGGTAAGACTAAATGCGCTTGCAGTACTTTCAATGAAGAAAAATTTCCTCAATTTTCATCCAGATATCAAGGAGAAAATCATTGAACTTTTTGCGCAAATGAAAACAAGAAGAAGGGATTTAATTTTTAAATGAATAAATCAAGTTTGAACTATAACAATTTAAGTCAAAGTAAGTGAAAAATGTTGTTTTTTTTGGCAAGATTTTATCAAGTTCCTGAATAAATTTTCTTTTTATACATGTTTTTTTCCTTTTGCACAATTTTAATTCAAACTCTAAATATTTTCTGGAGAAGCACCCCCAATAATTTTAGCTACGACCCGTCACTGGTGGGCACACAGCAAATGGTAGAAGATATGATAGTTGACTACTATAATTATAGTTTCTTTGTCCATAACCGCAATTTATTTAAGGCTGAGGGATCTTAGGCAACCGTTATATCCGCCACCTTATACATCTGAGGAAAATCAAGTTTGAGACTTATTGGAAGATATTTTGAGTAATTTTCTCTAAATATTATTAGTGGATAAATAATTAAATATCAATTTGAATTAAACATTTTTTATTGTTAGCTATGCCTAAAATCTTAATATTAGATCTATTGTAAGAAGAATAAATGAATGAATAAACATAAGACTTAACAAATTCATGACATTTTCTAAATATAAGAAACTTTTAAACTAAACCGTTATTTATCAAATTTACATTATTTCAATTATTTATTAATACATGATGCATTATTTTAAATGAAAATGATAATATATTCCATATTTATTTATTCATACTAATTTAAGGATTTCTAATAATATTTGTCTCAGAAACACTTGCCATTCATATAAGACCATTTAATTTTTATAATAAGTTAAAGAGTTAACAATTTTAATTCTTGAAACTGTCTCAGGGAAGTTTGTGAAAATGGTTATCTCAACAAGATTATTTAATTTGAAAATATCAAGTTGGAAGGGCTGTGGATTTATTGGAGTCCCTGTTATTTAAGAAATGTAAAAGCTATGACTATAAGTTATATGTAATAAGATTTTTGTTTATTTAGAAAGCTTTGATACAAATATAACATGTGCGGGTGTTTACTATCCATGAAAAAGTTGATGTGTTTTAATAGTAGACTTCTTTTTGAAACTTTTCCCTCAAATATCACATTTGAGGTCTATGGTCACCATGACTGACAAGATGAGATTTAAGGATGCTATATAGTTTAAAACACTTGCCACAAACACCACATTTGTGAGGTCTGAGTTTACCATGACTGACAAGATGAGATTTAAGGTTGCTATTTCGTTTGAAACACTTGCCACAAACATCACATGTGTGAGGTCTGTATTCACCATGACTAACGAGATGAGATTTTAGGTGGCTACTTCGTTTGAAACACTTGTCACAAACATCACATTTGTGAGGTCTGTGTTCACCATGAGAAAGGAGATGAGTTTTAAGAATGCTCTTTGTTTTTAAACACTTGCCACAAACATCACATTTTAAAAGACTTTGTTCACCATGAGTAACAAGATGTATTTTAAGTTTATTATTTAGTTTGAAACACTTGCCACAAACATCACATTTATGAGGCCTGTGTACACTATGAGTGACAAGATGTTTTTTAAGGTTGCTATTTTGTTTGAAACACTTGCCACACACATCACATTTATGAGGTCTTTGTTTACCATGAGTAATGAGATGATATTTAAGGTTGTTATTTTGTTTGAAACACTTACCACAAACAGCACATTTGTAAGGTCTGTGTCCACCATGAGTAACAAGATGTTTTTTAAGGTAGCTATTTAGTTTGAAACACATGCCACATACACCACATTTGTGAGGCCTGTAATCACTATGAGAATGGAGATGAATTTTAAGGATGCTCTTAATTTTGAAATACTTGCTACAAACATCACATTTGTAAGGTCTTTGTTCATTTTGAGTAGTTAATTGAGATTTAAGGTTGATATTTTCAGTATATGACTTGCTATAATCATGACACTTGTATTTTCCACTATTCTTTTTATAAAGATTGGGCTCATTGTTTACAAAAGTGTTGTCCATTATTTGGTCATCCATAACGTGGAAGTAAATATTTTTATGGTTTTCATTGGTGAAATTTTGTCCAAAACATATGTTGTTATTTACACTAATATCAATAGAACTTTCATCAAAACACAGTTCTTCTTTAAAACCAAGTTCTTCCCTCACATCACTGGCTGGTTTTATAAGAGAATGAAGTACGGATTCAATGGTACTTTCCAGTTTAACTTGAGTTTCATGGCAATCTGGTTCATTCTGTGAACAATATTAATAGTGCCATTAAAGTATAGTTAAAAAAGTGAAACATTAAACAGGTTAAAATATTAATTTGAATTTTATTTGTGAATGAAAAATAATTCGCAGAAAATACACAGTGATTGAGCTAGGTCAACTCATAGCTTATTGGGATGTATAAAATCGTGTTAATTTTTTTAAATTTTTTTTTAATAAACAGTCAATTGTTTTGTAAATAAGCTNAATTAATTCCTAGATTTTCCCTCTTTTCACTTATTTTAAATTAGAGAATATTGAAATTATTTTCATTAACTTTTCCTATTATATTAAAGTTAGTTTTATTATGTATATATATACATATATTGCAGGCAGAAGCCTATGCAGTTCTTTTTTTATTCATAGTTCAGCCAGAGTCAGTCACCTGTTTATTGACACCACCCACCCAGCACCCACTCTCTCTACCAAACAACTCTTCCACTCCCACATGTTACTAAATGTGACTTGATACATGCAGTTAGAAATGTTCTGTTATCAACTTATTTCCTCAGTTATTTAACTTTTCCAACAGGCGTGAGAGCAGTTGCTAGGTAAATAAACTGCCGTGCATAAACATTAATACTAAAGTTACAAAAATAAATTAAAGCCATAATTAAGGAAACAATTATAATTGATTTTTACGCATATTCTTTATGTTATAACCAACAAAGTACACTTTTTCAATAAGTATTATATTTTGATATATAATTTCACTGTTATTTGTTGATTACGTCTGATATGATTTGTAGAAATTAAAATTTTGTTTTACTACTAGGTTATATGGTTTATATAATTAGGTGTATTTTTTGGAAAAAATTATAATTTCAGTTAAAGGCCCTTCAGAGTTAAATGTGTTTTCTCTCAATCTTTTGAATCTCAAGTCTCTAGATTACTTTTATACGTAATTCGAGAGGTTCCTTAAATCGAGGATTAAGTGTCCCATTTATTTGTATTTACATTATATCTATTATATTCATCATATATTAACAAAAGATAACCAGGGACTTCTAGCTCTATGGTATATTTATGTGATTAACAGGTAATAAAAATATACAGTTAATAAAATTATGTTCTTTGAATCCATTTTAATGTACTTTTACATGTAATCATTATAAAATACCAGCCACGCAGTAGGGACAGAGTAGTTAAACAACACAAATTAATATTAAACAAAATTAAATTATAAAAGACTAATATAAAATTAGAAATGCCATTTAACGAAAACTAGCAAAGTTTTTTTTTTATGGGATAAGCCTGTTGACCTGTAAGATTTAATGTTGCACACAATTCACATACTAATAGAGCTCTAGTGCTAAACAAAGTTATACACTGACTCTGGTCAAACAAACTGTTAATACACGTTGACATATGGCAGTTAGTGGCTGTCATTGTGACAGGTGAGTAATATGTTTCTTGATAAGACACTGAAAATTAACTTTGTGGGGGCATAACAATGTTAATCTTTACTCACAAAAATATTTAAAGTATCTTTAAGATAAATTATTAAACACTGTTTTAACACGCCATCAGTCTTAAATATAAATAAAAAATGTATAGACTAAACATTTATTAATGAGAAAGCATGAGAGTATATTAACAAATAATCTGAGAGATTATGGTGCGGATGTATGTTTACTAAATGCGATTATTGCTGTGTATTATAGAATGAAAACTTGATTCGGTATGAATGTAGCTTTAGACGAATGTAATGACATTTAAAAAGGCACTATACAAAGTTGTGCTATGACCCCATGGTTATTTAAAGTATTTATGAATCAATGTATGAGGTATGTTTGGAAAGGCGTGTTTGCAGTACAAATGGACATTGTAAATGTTATAGTGTAGCTATTTGTTTTGATGCAGTATTTATGGTTGAGAGTGAAAGTGATTTGCAGAAATTATTACATTTCTTGTATGTGGCGACAAGAAGAATTGATTTTTGTATAAATCTTTCCAATATTAAAGTGATAGCTTTTGATGAAGATGGCTCAAGAAATGATTCTCCGCTTAGTCGAATAGAAATTATTAGAACAGGTCAACTACCTATTTTGTGTATCTGCGTAGAATGGTCCTTAAAAATGGAGGGATTGAGGGTGAAATCGACATACGGGTGAATGCATATCGGAGAGTAGTCGGATCCATGTGAACTATTACAAATGATGAAGTATCAAGAGAGGCAAAATTAGTGGTAAATAAAAGCGTGTTTACGCCAAAAATAATTGTATGGATGTGAAGCGTATCAGGAAAAACAAAGAGGAAGGTGAATACAGTTGGAAGAGATATCTATGAAATGTACGTGTAAACACACATATTGAACAGAATCAGTAATAAATGTGTGATAAATTAATGCGGTTTGAAAGAGACTCCAATAGGTCAATGTGAAAGAAACGTCTTACGTTGGCTTAGACATGTTTAAAGAATGAGTTTAATGACAAAGCAAATATATTAAGGTGGAGTGTGTGGATCAAAAGTATAGGGTAGATCATGAAAGACATGGCTAAATGTTATTGACTAGAATGTGAACATATGAAATATCAAGAGTTTTAAAAGTAAAATAACATATATATATATATATATATATCACTGGGTGTATGGCTGTAGTTGAAGCGAAATTAGTAGGCGAGTAGAGGGAAGTGTGTATAAAGTAAATGGGAATTGATTGTGTAAAGAGTCGTTTTTTGAGTTGTATGAACAGTTTCTTGCCAAACCATAAGGAAAAATTGTGATGATGTATGAATGTAAGTGTGTGTGCGTGCGCAATGTCCGGGTGCAGTTTGACCATATATAAGTATTTATGTATGTACATATGTATATTTGTGTGTATGTATGTATTCATGTTGATGTGTATTTATGTAGGTTTGTATTTATGTGGGTGTGTATATATGTGTATGTGTGTGTGTTTGTATAATATGCGTATAATTATGTGTTTGTGTATTTATGTGTATATATGTATGTGTGTGTGTGCGTGTATGTAAAGAGAAGGAATCCTACACAGTTTTAGGAATCAAATTTACCTAAAGTTGTAACTTTCTGTAGACCTAATAAAAATTGCAACTTTTGCAACGCTAGTGCACTAATATAATCCAGACAAACGCGCTGGATTGAGTATTTTAGCATAGTTAACGCACTTACAGAAAATATGCTAAGATTTAAATCTAGAACATACAACATAGACTTGACTCGTCTTCCATACCTAATACTCACATTAGGTAAAAAAGATAAAAAATATAATACTTAATGCCGACAAAAAAAATAACAAACCAAAGTATTACTAAATCATAAATACTCTTTCCCCAATGGGTAAAATTAGCCTAAATTGACAACATACTATTTGTGAATAACCCTTTAAACAACACATAAATATTGGGTATTAAGGTCTAGTCTAGCTGTACCAATTGGAGGCACTGTCTGACAACACTTTTATGGTTGCATCTAGTTTTGTATGTGAGGTAACATTTCAACTACACTTCGTTTTCTAATCTAATATTATGTGTGTTTACTATTAAATAAATAAATGATTGGATTAGTAACCACGGGTATTGATTATTATCGAATATCGTTACTAGCAATAGGTTATTGGCCACAATATAGATACTATTGGATAAAATTGTGTTTGTTGGAACGGTCCAGTTGAACAATAATTTCCAGGTATAAGTGAACGGTTTTGATTCATACTCATGGCAGCTTCAACTCATATAATTTTAATGTGAAGGCTTAGGACGGAAATAATTTTGTTGATTTGATGCATTTGTATGGAAAATGCTCTTGAGCGCTATTCTGTGTTAGATGTGTTGAATCAGTCAAAATTGTAAAATGAAAACGCAACATATATTTATCCTATGAAAAGTGATGCTACTGCCCGCGACATTATTGTTCAGTGTGGGGCGGATAATGTATTGGAAATAATAAAAGTCAAGCCTTCAGCTATTAAATGAGGTTACTGAAGTCTACAAAAAAATATATATATATATTGGAAAGTATGTCCTGAATTCAGTTAAAGAAGAAACTTAGAATCTATATATAATTCATCATTAAATTAATTTCTTAATGAGTTTTAAAATCACTTTAGGAACTCAATGATTAATGAGGTACAACAAGACTGTTGTCTGCAATTCCTGATGAGAACAATATAGTTGTTACATATCTAGATGTATAGTTAAGATCTGATCCTGATTCAGTAAGTAACGCTGGAAGATTTATAAAACAGATTATTATCAGAAGAAGAAAAATTAAGGGAAATTGTTGGTAATACTAATTCAATCCTGCCTGGCCATACATTCTTAAGTACTAAGATGAATGAGTATAATGGAAGATTAAAAAAACGTGTGGACATTCTAAATATTATGTACAAAATCGTAACTATCAAGAAAATCATGAAGCTCAAGTTGAGTAATTATTTGGGAAGTGCAATTTTTTTGTCGATCTGGGTAGTCTTGTGGTAAAGTTCTCACATTAAGACTCGATGTTTATGGATTCAAACCCAGTCGGGGTCAATGGATTGTTCTTGAGCGATAAAAATCTGTAGAAATACTTCCTTCGGAAAAAAAGTAAAGTCGTAGGTTTCATGTTGATTGTGTCATGTAAAATAACCCTTGATAGTCTGTAAAATATGCCTCTATGGTGGAAGCTAAGTTTGAACGGAAATTTGATAACATGAGATGTGACAATGGGGTTGAGTCTGCTTCAGAGGGTTAAAGATTTATTCAAATTAGAGGGTATAAATGTACAATACACGATTGAAAACAGCCCCGAATAATATGTGATCGCAAAGCTTTCATGAAAAGTGTAAGGATACTAGATAATAAATACATTTTTTAAATCCCAATATTTATAACTATTAATTTTAAACTAAAATTGGAATGATGATAATTTAATAATACCTACCATTCTCTAAATCATATTTATTGCTACTAGGTATTACTGCAGTTTGTGTGTAGTACGCTTTATACGAACAATTGTACACTCTTTTTCATTGTTATAAAACAATGTTCAGATATTTTATTTACTTTATTACATATAGAAGATTCCGTAGAATTGAAAGACACCAAGATTTAGAGGTTCTTAAGATTTTCAATAAATATTTAATCCGAACGAATCTTGATAATACAGTGCCTAATAACTTTCGAAATGTACAAATTAATGATGATGTGAAACTTTCCTGTGATCTTGTACACTGTATGGATGATGTCATCCTTCTATGAGACTTTGCGTTTGTTGGGATCACGATCAACTTAACGCTAACATTAAAGTTAACTTACCGTAAAGGATCTCGTCGTGTGTTTAAATGGAAGCAATCACGATGCAGTTAACTTAACATAAGAAATGTCATGGGAAGTATTCTACTTTAATTGAACGTCACTTGAAGAGTAACACGTGATCTAGCCAGCCAATCATTATACTAGTGACGTGAACAGGGCTATTTAGTGATGAATTTGTTGGTTTTAAGACAAAGACCTACTTTTTAGATTTAGTTATAGATAGGCCATTTAATTATAATAAGCATTGTACTGTATTGTTATAAAACGTTATAGAACAGACCCAGAGACTTAAATCAGAAAAATAGATTAAAATCTTTGACTTTTAAAGAAATTGTGTACAGATTAAGTTCAAATAAGTTAAATAGAGTTTTGAGGTTAGGTGCCAACTTAACTGTGTTTGTTTCAATTTTCTTTATGAAACTTATTTAATTCGAATTTTTGGATTGTTAAAATTTTTTCCTGGTCCCTTTAAGTTCTAATTATACAGATTCCAATGTATTTAAAACATGAACTGGTTGCTTTTATGAAACTGCCATTGTCGCTTTTATTTGGGTCAAATGCATGTTTACTTTGATGTGATGGTAGTCCTTTGCAGTCCGTAAAAACTAGTCCTTAGAAAATAAAGTAGAGTCATCATCTTACGGAATGATAAGGACCGAGGAATTAAGATTTAAAGCTCTCTAGAGAGGGCAATCATTAAGTGTGGAGTTTATATCTTACGGAATACTCTTATATAAAAAAGGTTTTTTTTGTTCAACTAATTCTACGTGTTTGTATGTCTGGAATAATATACGGGTGAAATCAACATTTTGATATTTAAAAAAAAATGGCCTGAGTCCAAAGGATAAAGCGTACTATGCCCGTGCTGTATTGTAATATTAATGTCAGAATAACACCTTTTACCAATTTTTTTTAAGTATCTATTATTATTATTATTAGCACCGCGTCTTACTACCCGTTCGGGTTAAACGCACTTAAGCTAATGTGTAATGGTAGGGTGATT
>CABFOV010008388.1:0-23775 GCA_902141375.1 Timema poppense
ATGCTAAAGTCAGAACGACAATATTTCTTTTTAAATAACTGTACTTTGCAATTAATTGGTAACTGAGGTCAGTCTCTCCTTCATAATGTTAACTCAAGCTACTGTCGGGCATATACAAGCCAGATTTTCTTTCGTAGAAATCTTTTCTCAAATATTAAATTCCGCCCCCGTCCTCCAAGACCTCTTTCCTCTGAAACCTCCTAAAATCCCTAATAAAAAATTGAGGGGAGGGGGGCGCATATTATAACTGTGCCTAGGGGTGCACATTTTTTAAATCCGCCACTGCCTATTGGCCATGTATCTAAAAGTGTCTTAACTGCGCAATATTTTTTGTATTATCCTCCGAACAAAGCCATGTCTTATTTTTCCTTGCTTTTTAAAACATTGGGTCATACATAATGACTGCACATATTATTATTTCTTCATCAAGCTTACATCAACCAATTTTAAACATAAATTACATGACTTCAAACTTCTCTAGTTAATTTTATCAAAAATAAAATTTCATTCCGCATTAGCCTATTTTAATATTGTTTTTGGAAAAACAGGAAATTCCTTCTGGGAAACACAGGAAATTTTGTAGCTAGGTAGTAAGAAAATAGTGGCAACCCTTTACAAAGAAAAAAACATGTCTCTGACACTATATACTTAAGTGTATTAGACTTGACTCACCTGTTTAAATTAATTGTGGTTCTACTGGCGTAATATAATGCAAAATATCAATTTTATTTTTAAAAGATATTTGTGACAAATGTTTACTTGACAAGGCAATGTGCCAAATTCTTCGCTTAAATTCTCAAGACTTTTCAAACACATAGTATAATTGTACATTTTATGGTGAGAACATTAAATTAGAAATAACCTATTTCAAACAACATATAATTTTATAATTTGAGTTTAAATATGTAGATAGAATTTTTAACTAGCAGTAACAATATTAGAGTGTAAATCGAAAAAAGAATATATTCGGGAAATGCATGTGATTACTCAGTCAGAAAGATGTCGACATCTCGTCTGCTGCTCAGAATACACAAAACAATCATTTTACCAGTTGTTCTTTATGGGTGTGAAAAATGGTCTCTTACCTTATAAGACGAAAGAAAATTTAGGGTGTTCAAAAACAAAGTGCTTGGAAAGATATTTGGTCCAAAAGGGATGAGGATACTGGTGAGTGGAGGAGGTTACATAATGATAGCTACATAACCTCTACTCATCACAAGACATTGAGGATAATCAAGTCTTGTAGACTATGGTGGGCAGAACATACAGCACAGATGGGAGAATCTAAAACCGTGTTCAAGGTCTTGACTGGCAAAGCTAATGGGAAGAGACCATTGAGAAGACTTAGACGCAGATGAGAGGATAGCATTAGAATGGACCTGAACGAGATGGGGTGTAACCAAGTGAACTGGATACAACTAACTCAAGATAGTGATAGCTGGTATACTTTTGTAAGTGTGGCAATGAATTTTCGAGTTTTTAATGCCATAAAGCAAGTAAGTGGTTGTAACAGGTATGTGTTTATGTAACAGTAGGTAGTCAAAGGAAAAGCTGGCTCACTACCAAATACAAACAAATCTAAACTCAAGCTGCATTATATGTATTTATGTTGCATTATCAAAAGCAGCCATTAGCAACAAATGGTGTGAACTATACCTATTTTATATGTAATGGAGATGATCAATTGCTTGAGTATACATGTTAAAACTCTTTAGTCCGGTATTCTGTGATCTGGTACGTTTTAAATCTGCCGCCATTAGTCTGAGGGCGGGCACCAGGATGGTGCTTAAACGGTACAAAGGCGTCAAACCTGCTTACATCTACAGCCGAGTGTTTTTATTACACAGTACATTCTTGTTTTGGTTTGTATTGTTGTATTTTAGTCCTTAATTATGTCTTCCAAGAGACATAGCTATAAGTATGCAGAGTGATATGGCAAGCATAGGGGATTGGCATGAGGGATAGAGGGTTCTAAGAGTCGAATTGTGTGGTCCTGTACTTGTCAGGTTTCAGGGGTGCCGGGCTAAAGAGTTTCAACCTGTAGTACAATGTTGGTAGGAAGAAACCTTTAAAAATACAAATATAATATTTTGAGATAAACCTTGGTATTATCTTGTTAGTAGGTATGAGAACCTTGAGCCCTCAAATCCTTAAAGGGATATTCAAGATTCAAGAAAATATTTAATAATTTGAGGCATAAATCCTTTAAAATATAATTTGAATTTTCCAATTAAAATTTGTTTTCAAGCTCTAACACTGACTATTGGTAGTATAGAACCAACATAATAATAGGACAAACTCAACGACCAAACCCCAGACCAGTAATTTTACGCTTGAATGAATGTTATAGTGAATGGATTAAATGAAGAAGGGGGGGAAAAAAAATTAGCTAATACTATTTTGTTTTTGCAAGATAAAGGTTCGAAGCACTTGTTTGCTTTTTGTTTAAATTTATTAATAGGTCCATTTAGATCAGAGGAACTTATATATTCACATTATCATTATTTAAGAGGCTGAAACAATAACCAAAAGCAATTTATGATCTCAAGAGATATTGCTTGGATTGTGTCTTGAGGTTATCACTTTTACTAAAGAAGAAGGCCACTCCCTACCCCCAACTCCGCAAACAATTAGGCCTCCTGAATTATGTTGGGGTTTAAATGGAAATTTTGGACTTACATTTTTTGCTGATCCAGCCAATGATCGCCATTAATCTAACCCTAAAATGCCCATTCATCCTCTCCATCTGCATATTTCTCCCCACTCATCCTGGAAAGCCTTTATACTTTTCCAAGTTTCAAAATGCCGGTACCCATCTTTCGGTATTAGTCCCAAGCACATTACTCATGATTGACTACGGCTGTAATTAAAGAGAAGAACATTTTATGGTATTAATTTGTCATGTGCAGATAAACCTTCCCTCGGCCCCTCCTTTGCTAGTAGGATTTTTATCGGGATGTGTCCTTCTATTCTGTAAGGACATAACATAAGGTATGTTCACAAATTTAGGATACAAACCCAGATACAGAAACTATTCCTACTGTAGGCCCACATCTACCAATTTTATTTTATTTTATTTATATATTTTAGTGATGAAAAAATATGCACAATTTCTCATCGACGAGAATTTGGAAGAACAGTGCGTTGAAGACACTTGGGAAAAGCAGTACAAGCTCAGCTCAGAAAAACTTATTGCTTCTCGTGATGCCCGCTCTAAATCAATCATTTCTGCAAAAGGTACACTTAAATATAGTATTTTTACTATTGTTTATGTGTATGTTAAACAAAGTATGGTATTGTTTAGTGTATGTTCTTTTTACAAGTAGTATGTAATAAATAAAACTATGGGCTTGAATTGTACATTCTGTTATAAGTACTACTCTATTTCTCCCCTTAAAACATTTTAGTTTAATTTTATCTTTATTAAACTTTTGAACATATGTTTTAAATAAAACACTGAAAATCCAACTTAATTAAGGCACATGCCATTTTTGAAAAGTGATTTGTTCATAGAGCCAAACCTTTTGAACATAACATTTATTTAAAAAAAATAATCAAAGCTTACATTGCCTACAGTGTAATTTCAGAATTTACTCGAAGGCAGGGCTATGTAAATTATTTAATTTCATCTAGGGCTGTACACAACTCAACGTTATTATTTTTTTAAACTTTTCATTCATTTTTATCTTGTGCCTCGAGGAATATTTGTTCATTTTTCCTCAAAAGTTTTCAAACTTTTGGTACTAATTTGCAAAATTCAGATGATCGGTATTTGATTTTACTTTAATTTTTATACCATTCCCCAGTTTAGAAAATATCACCTAGTTTCTTGAATGATAATTTGATGTTTTTTTAAATATAAAACTTCTAGATCTCAATACTGTTGTGTAATTCATCATAATCATCATCATTTCAGATGAACGCGATTCTCTTCGACTATGTACTTAAAAAACTCCAGTCTGTATTTGAAGAACTTGATTCAAAACGACTCCAATATGAGGCAGATCAAAGAAATGCAGGAATTGAAATTCGGATTTATGAAACCTCTATTCAAGAAAATGTTCAAAAGATGTCAAATTTAGAGAAAAATATAAAAGATTTATTAGAATCTCAAGTAAAATTTAAAAATGGTAAGGTTAAAGTGTTGTTTACTAAAGTTGTTAAAGGTTTACTATTTTAACTGTCATTGACACGTTTTGTATTTAATTTCCATCAATTTAAACAGTGAAAGATGTTTCCATAAACCTTTTTTTTAGAATAGAAAAAATATTTTTATAAATAAAAACAAAGATACATAATTAGTATGTAATATATGCCTTTTAATGTTAAAATAGCAACTTATTAAAGTTAGCTAGCAAAGGTTAACCTCGGTAGTCTTTGGATAAATTGCTCGTCTCAGGAACTTATGTTTGTGGGATCAAACTCAGCTGAGGTCAACAAATTTTTCTTGAGGGATAAAAATTGTTAGCAGAACTTCCTTCAGAAAGGGGTGAGGGGGGATAAAGCAGTCCATCCTATGTAGATTGTGGCTTGTAAAAGATCCCTGGAAGGTATATGAAAATACCTTTCCTGGCAAAATTGGTTGGCCCTTTAGCTTTCATTCATAGAAATTCTCATGTGCTAATATAATCCTTCGGTTCAGAAAGTGCACGTTATATATCTCGATTAAAGGGGAGGAAAAAGCTAGAAAAGGAAGTATTAAATGCTTATTTATATGCAAAATTATGTTTTTTAGGCATAGAAAACTATTATTGACTTAAAAAGTTTTTTTAGGTAATTGTCCTATCATTCTTAACAGTTTTCCATTTTTTCCCTTTTGTTTTTTGGTTTCCTCTTTTAGAAAGTTGTGTTGCACGTTTCACACTTCTCCCTGATGAGTTCCGATAGAATGAAACCTAGGTCGGGGGATTGGACGGTGACAATCGGTTTTCTTTAAGAGGCAACCATTACCTCTTTGTCCAATGGCAGCAATGTTAAGGCCATATTGTGTTCGTCCCTTTTATATGATTCTATCCACCTTTCCTGTACCTTCTTCCAAATATAATACATTATTTATATGGCCAAATGTTTCTCAAAATACATGAAAGATGTTTGGTCTTTACTGTGTTTTCTATGTTATTATTATTATTAGCACCGCGTCTTACTACCCGTTTTTCTATGTTAATAACAACAATCTTTTTCCTCTTTATTGTATTATTGGCTGAAACAACATATACGCTACATTCTGCCTAATATAGCAATTAAAATGCTGTTAGCAAAACTGCTAAGTAGTTTTGCCTTAAATTGTCATTCGATTACATCTAAGAGACTTTATTGTTTCCAGTTATGATGGTATTGAAGTTTCTGTCTTTATCTGGTGCCAAGAAAGATTGTGACATCCCCTGATTAGTACACTTTTGTGTCTTAACCTCCCAGACAGTAAATACAATTTGTTGTTTGGGCTAGTGTTTCAAATAAGCCCCTGCTATTATACATGGTAACTCATATTCTGTACTTTAGAGAAAGTGAAGATGGAAACTGATCTGAAGAACATTTGGAATGCTCATCTCAAAGTCATCTTGAATTATAAGGTCAACCTGCAGTGCCACATCGACCTCGTAGACATTGAGTCCAATACTTTTATCCTGTCATTTTTCCAAGAAGTTAAGCGTGCTGATCCAGATTTCTTCATCAAACTCTCATACAAAACACCAGATGAATGGATGTGTAAGTTAATTATTTCCCTAAACAAAAGGTAGAATATAGAAACATGATAGCAAAAGTGGTATTATAATTATTTCAATATTGTCAGTGAGAGGACTGAGCCTGTTTTTCCAATAATGCAGAACAGGGTTATGTCTTTTTATATAGTTAATTAAAAAACCTATAGAGATTGGCAAGATAGAATAAAACAGGTCATTGACTTTGGGTTGGACCTAACTGTTTTAAGCGAATTATATTTGTTTCTATTAAATTGCATTATGAAATAATAATTGTAAAGACAACTATTTTACATTTTTAAGGTACACTCATTTTACCCCAAAAGGTAGCAATCTGTATGAACTGAACACCTTAGTGGAAAGTTGTAAGGTAGGCTTGCTACCTTTGAAGGTAGCTAAAAATGGAAGAAAGTACAAAAAGAAAAGGGGATATAAATAAGTTAAAGAAAAATAACACATTACAGATTCTCTCCCTCTTGCCCGTACTTGTTTTCATGTACAACAACCAGTACGTAGGTACCTCAAAAAGTGGAAAGAGTTTACCTTAAAGAGATAAATCTTATTTTGCATCCATTGTTAATTTTATTGGATTTGTTGTTCATGTATCTTGTTTGTTGCCTTTTATTTCCTACATCCACTTTGTTGGCTCGCTTTGTGGTCTAGCACGCGAATCTTGTGTTGGACTAGACTGCTGAAGACAGGTAGATCGGGGTTTGATCCCGGTCAGGTGCACTGAGGATTTTTTTCATAAATAATTTTCCACTCTACCACCACACAAATGTGGGTGCATTTCCTATAAATTAAGCCTACCTTATCCCTAACCCATTAGTGTAAATTAGTACATAGGCGTCTAACCTGAACAGGTAGTAAGATGCGGTGCTAAAAAATTGTTTCCGTCTCCTTTTCTAGTACCTTTTTTAACTACTAATATAGATATTTTGTTTTTCTTTGTGTTCTCAGTATTGGACATGAAGCCAATGCTTCCGGACTATGACTCTCTGTGCACTAAACTACACCACTCTAGAGATATTTTGACATTTTTGGTCCGTGTGTATGAAGATTTTACAGCTCTCAAAGAAAACTAGATTTTCTGGTCGCCAAAATAGTGTAACAAAAACAAGTGGAACACAAAAATACTAAAAGCCCATTTACAGCCTGTGCAAACTACAATAATCCTGAAAATAGAAGCAATTGTGGATATCTATGTCAGGAAAAAAACAGAGGAAGTAAAGTAAGATAGGGGTTCACCATAGCCTCAAGAGGTAAGACACTAATTAGGCTTAAAAAATCTCAAATGATTTTACTTTTATTTAGACTATAGTTAGATGAGAGGTAAATGATGCTTGAAGTGGAATGACAAATAGCACGTGGTTAAAAAAAACATTACATGGCCTTAGAGACGTGTGAAATGTCGTTATAATTTGACCATATCCAACCTTAGAAACCTGGAATTTGAAGTGGTCGAGGGAAAACGGGAATAAGTCTGGAATTTGGTAAATTACAAGAAAAAAAGAAGGGAAAATGTTGCTTTACTGAAAATATGAAATATAATAATTGTTAAATAAGTAAATTACAATGTGATTCAAATTGTCTTTTTGTTTTTAGCTGTGTAATCTATTTTATAATTCCTATTAGACTATGTTAATACAAATTTTTTTAAACATGATTATTTAAATAATAAAAAACTATACAAATTTTAAAAAACATTATTATTAAAATTTTTTTAAATGTGTATGGGTGTGGAGAAGGGCGAGTCGAGAATTTTAGGAAACACAGGGGAAATCAGGAATTTTATTGGTCAAGTTGAGTAGACACCATTACATTGTGTGCAAGCACTGTTTTGTACCACAGTTCTTTTAATATTAAAATGGAACTTATGAGCAGTGACATTACCTGCCTGGTTTGATGCCTCACTTTGGTGTTGGACTTATTACTAACTTAATATCAACATAAATATTTTGTGAATGTGAGGAATGCCAGGCCTCCACCGTGGTTCGAATTCCACGTTAAACTATAGGTCCTTCATTTCATCTCACAATCACCCTACCATTAACACCCTACCATTACACATTAGCGTATAACCCGAACGGGTAGTAAGATGCGGTGCTAATAATAATAATAATAATAATAATAATAATAATAATAACATAAATATTTAGCGAGGAAAAATTTAAAAATATTTTACAAATTTGCACTATTTTTTATGTGAATGTATTTACTAATATTTTTAAGTGTTGGGAGCTTCCTTTCTGAGTGACATTTGCTGCCCTGTCTGGCCCATTACATTTTAAAGCACTGTGTGAGTTACTGCAGCGTCATTTGCCACTCGACTGTATACGACAGTTACCCGCCTGGCCTTAGCAAGTTATGAAAAGAAAAGGATTTGTATTAACACTTCAATGTAATTCAAATTGATTTTCATTAGTTCAAAGCAACATATATTTTTTTATAAAAATGTTTTCTGAGTTAAATATGCATTAAATGTGTTACAATAAAGAAAACAAAGTTTGTTGACATTTTGTATTTGATCATTAATAAATAAAAATATTCTTTTAACTACTCATTTTAGGAAATTGTAAACTGTCCCATTCCATTCTGATCTAGTTAGGTGTTGTCTTGTATTTTGTATGCGCTACACTTGAAGTGTACTAAGTCTTGACTATGAAACTGGCCCATTCCATTCTGATCTCGGAGCTAGGTGTCATCTTATATTTAATATTTCCATCCACACTTGAGGTGTATTAAGTCTGACTATGAAACTGGCCCAAAGTCTTAAAAACTAGGAGTGACCCTGAAAACTGGACAAATCCTTAATAGCTCAATGGCAGACTATTGGTGTGTTAAGTCAGGAGTTGCTGGTTCGTTTCCCATGTTCAGTTTTTATTTTTCAACTAAATGGAAATACATTATGTTACTATTCCTTCAACACTTTTGGATTAAATAAATATATATTTGGAAGAAGGTACGGGTAAAGATTAATATGAACATATGAGAGGGAATGAACACTGGTTTTTACATTGTAAATAACAACACAGTTCACATTTTACTTTGCTGCCTCTTGAAAACAATTGTTACAGCCGAATCCCCAGGCCTAGGTTTCATTTTATCGGAACTCATCAGGAGGGAGTGTGAAACGTGCAAGAAGAAACCAGAAAAACAAAAGGGAGAAAAAAGGAAATTTATAAAGAATAATTGGACAGTTGATAGGAACATGTCAAAGTGTCCTATCATTCTTAAATTAGGAGGGATAGCCAGCACACTTACCTAGATGATACTGGAGTAGAAATTGTTTAGATATAACACATAAACACATTGTTAAGGACAAGCCTTCACTGTCACAGACAGCTTCATCAGGTCAGGAGAGTAGACTGATCTGATGAAGCTGTCTGTGACAGTGAAAGCTAGTCCTTAAAAATGTGTTTTTTAGTGTTATATCTAAACAATTTCTACTCCAGTATCACCTAGATAAGTGTGCTGGCAATCCCACCTAATTTAAACTATCATTCTTAACAAATTTTCTTTTCCTCTTTTAGGAAGTTGCGTTGTGCGTTTCACACTCCCTCCTGCTGAGTTTCAATAGAAAGAAACTTAGATCGAGGGATAATCTCGGATTGGACAGTAATGGTAGATTTTCTTCAAGAGGCAATGACAGCAATGTAATGTGTAACTGTGTTCTTCATTTTATCGTAAAAGCCATATTGAGTTTTTTCCCTTAATATTTTTCCATCCATCTTTCCTTTACCTTCTTCCAAATATAATACAATTACCTCAAAGCAAAAAGAGGCTTTCCATATAAGGATTAAACAGATTTTTTTTTACTTCACCAAAGATTGTGTTTGTGACCCAAAAATTATAGTGATTTGTTTTCTTCTCAGTGTATAGACCTTACCATTCTTCCAGGAATAAAATTCTGAAATACATATATTTGTATGGATAGGGACATATCTTTAAACTAAAAAGGTTTCATAAATTAAAAACATCAATGTACACTCAATACATAGTATTTATGTAAAAAAAATCATACAATTCAAACTCTTAAAGTAACAGGAAATAAATGCTTCAAACATATTTACATAATGGTCAGTCTCCACTGACAACAGCATTTGAGATGGTCTATCCAGTCAAGTGGATAGAGCAAATGCTGGGAAAAATATGATGTATGATTGTAGTATATTATTTTATCATGCACTGTCCACACACAATATCTTAAAAACCATTCACATATATATTTTTGTATTTTACAAATCTGTTAAGGTAATCAATTTAGATAAAATATTATGGTTATTCAAAGTATTGTTTGGAATTATTAGCTTTTCTAGCTTGCTGTAAAATTAATCTATTCTAGAAGTCCAGAATATCAAGATTCCCGCAGTCAAAAAACTTATTCTCTGTCCACGCTTCAGGACTAGTTTGCTGGGTCCTACCCCCTCCCCAATTTCACACATTTTAATAACAGATATTAACGCTCTTTGCTAAAAACTAGCTTAATACATATATGATTAAATATACCACCCAAAACAACTGATTTGGGAAAGTTAATCAAATTCTCAAGCCAAGTGAGCAAAACGTGCAATTTTTTTTCTAAAATAAAGAGCAGATAGATAATAATTAGATTATTTATTACTTTTATCTCGAAACTATACATATTCTACTTTTCTCATCATGAACATAGAAAATACAATCTTGAACACTCATACCAAACTCTCATAAATATGAAATTCTTTAAGGAAACCCCTTTTCGCTTTTTGAGGTAATTGTATTTGAAAGAAGTTATAGGAGAGTTGGATAGAAACATATTTTCATCGTAAAAGCAATTTTTTGTGTTCTATCCACCTCTCCTATACCGTCTTCCAAATATAATAAATATAAAATTAGTTTTCTGCAACACTGCCTGAACAACATGGTATTATTTACAAATTTACAACAATTAAAAATTACTCTTTTTTTTAATTGGCAATACACACTCGACACACTTTGTTTTGATAACAGCGGCCAAAACAAAGAGATGAAGATATAAAATCCAGGTACAAAAGTTGTTTTCTTTGAGGCTTTTCATCTCAAATGTCCTCTGGTCATTTTATTTCCTCCACATATGTTGCTGGAAAGATTCCCACAATTCCGTTCAATTCTCCTAGCCACCAACCGTCCGCTTGCTTGTCATGAATATTGATAACATCACCTGTACAGAGCAAACAACAGAGAAAGAGAAACCTTATTACTATCATTTTTGTTTTTTTATAGCACCACATCTTAATACCTGTTTGGGTTACACACTTATATGATAATTACACTAGTGGGTTAAGAATGAGGAAGGTAGAATTTAGAGGAAGTGTACCCATATTTGTATGGGGAGAGAGAGTAAGAAACCAACTATGAAAAATCAAAGTACACTCGACCAGGATTGAACCACAATCTTTCCATCATTAGCGGTCTAATCTATTAGAGAGTAGTGCCTTAGAGCATGCGGCCATCGAAGCAAATTAAATAAATTAGAATGGGTATAGTTTATCATGCCACCATTTGTTTTGAAGGCTTATGTGGCCGATATTTGAGTTGAAATTATTTTTTAGGCCTTGAGCCACGTTGAGGGAACAATAGTCTCTGATGTTTCACCTGTAGTTACAACAGCCATAATCTGATATTCAGTTCAAACCCAAAAACATTAGTTTCAATTCATGCCATCACATTGAACCCAATTATATAATCATGGTAGCTACAGGCAGGAAAAACCAGGAAATTAAATACATAGTCGAAAAAATACCTTAATTCAATACACAAATAAAAGTGAGAGATTTTGTCTCTTACAAGTTAAAATGCATGCCTCGCTATGGAGTTCTAACATGAAAATGTTGTACTTTACATATTTTGTTTTTTATACCACATTTATACGGTGCAACAAGTTATAAATAAAACATCTAACACTGAAAAAATGATTTATAAAATAGTTGATATTCTGAGGCTGCTAGTATTTTTTTAAATGTGATTAATATCAACAGCATAGAAATAATTAGAGTAAAATAGAGGTCAGGAAAAATCAGGCACTTTTATAAAATAAGTTCAGTAGCTACCCTCTTAATACACTTATATTATAACACATGATTATGTAAATCACAATATTAAACATTAGTCGGTCTTGGGGTAAAGTGTTTGCCTCAGAATCTGATGTTTTGTGGTTTCAAACCCAGCCGGGGTCAACCGATTCTTCTTGAGCGATAAAAATCCAGAGCACAACTCCATTTCGAGGGAAAGTAGAGTCCACAGACCCATGTCAACTGTGGCATGTAAGAGAATCCTGGAAGTTATGTGAACATACTATTGCCTACAAAATTTGTTCGCCCTTTCATTCTCGCTCAAAGAAATTATCGTGTTCTGATATAATCAGTCAGTTAAGAAATTGTACCTTAAACAAAAATAAAATAATTTGACCTCAAAATTGCTTTTATCATATAGGGAAGTAAATTTAGGATGGACTCACCAGGCGAGAGGTTGAGCTCATCATACAAGTTGGCCGAGTATTCATAGAGCACCTTACATCTCCCTGCGCCAGATCCATTCGACTCCCCGCATTCGGATATTACAGGGAATGTCAACATACTGCTCTGGTAGTCTTTCTCGCTGCCTTGACTCGAAAACTCATCTGATACAAAAACAACGAATAGCTCCAGTCATGGGAAATAAATGTGCTTTAAAGAAATATTTTTTTAAACAATCAATTTAACTCTCGATGAATGAAATAAAAAAAACACTCTGTAAGGAAAATCTCTTTTTATTGACGAAAAGAATTAAGTGTGAAGAACGTGTGAAGTTTATTTGTTTATATGTAGGCTAAACCAAAGTATTATCAATCTTTAAAATATTTTTGGACCTTATTACATACAAGTGTAGTATGGTATTACTAATAAACCAGTTATTGTTGATCCATACCTTGTTCTTTATAAAATTGATAACATGTTGTATTTATCTAATATTGACTCAATTGTAGAACTCCAAATAAAATAAAAGTAGTTTTACAAATTATAAATGATTAAATTATTTTCAAACACTCTTATTTATATGAAAGAAAAGTGAGACATCACATCTGCATGGTAATCTATTTATAAATATTCTGATTTAAAACTTTAAACCAAAGTAAGTGAATATTAAAATATATTTGGATTACTTTTAGTCCTTAAAGAATGACTTAAGAATCACAAGCCAAATATTAATGGATCAGTGGTATAACGTCGACATGCTAAATCAAATATGGTTTTAGTTTATTTCGTAAAACTAAAGTGAATCAAAATATAATTTATGTTATTTTTTTAAACACATTTGTGTTTTTGTCATGGTTCAAACAAAAAACATTCTATTTATGTTTATATACGCAAATAAACTTACCGAAGTCACTGTCTGGCTGCACTGAGTTTCCATCAGCCGCACCTCTATCAGTCCAATCAGGGGAGTCTCCAGCCAGCAGATCTAGGGACTCCTTGCGAACCCATGGAGGAACCTGTCATTACACCCCAGCAATTATTCACCACGATTCATTCGACCATTGGTCTTTGTTGTTTTGGCCTTGTGTTCCCACATTTGATATAAAAAGCCAACATTTTGTATGCTTTATTCTAACATCCTGATGTTTGCTGATGACATGATGGCATGGGAGAGAAGGAAGATTAAGTACATGAATGGAATGAGGAAGTGAAAATGTTGAATGAAATTTAACACACTCAGGTATGAAATGATGGTAATGACAAGGTCTAGTTAAGTTATAAAGTTGGATGGAGTAGAGCTGACCTAATGAGACGAGGGCAGCGGGGAAACCTACTATGGAGAAAAGTGCTGTATAGTGAGTACTTTGTACCCATAGTCACATATGCAACAAAAACTTTGACAGTGAATATAAGAGAAACTAGGAAAGTGGAGGCCATGGGAATGAAGTTTGTGAGCAGCATGTTAGCTGCAACGAGGAGAAACAGGATTAGAAATGGAAGTTATCCAAGAAAGAGTGGGGGTATAGGGAGTACATGAGATAGTAGAGAAAGAAAAGGCTGAGATGAATGGTCTTGTAATGAGGATAGAAAAGGAGAAAATATCAAAGATAGTGATGTGAGATGGAATTTGTAGAAAAATGACAGCAAGGGAGACAAGGAAGAAGATTGGAGGAGCAGATAACAGAAAGTGTGCAAGTGAAAGGAGAGGAATGGTGGAAGGATAGAGGAAGATGGAGGCATTTTACTCAACTGACCTGGCCACAGGCTGGAAACATGATAATTCTAATAATTCTAAACATATAACTCTTTGAGCATCTTTCTCATACATAGCTAATTAGATGAAGTAACTAATAATCCTTGTGTCGACTCCTAACCACTTGTACTCTGCCTTAATAAGCACATGTGACTACACTTAAGACTCCACAGGGTTTTAAACCAACGTTACAACACCTACATTGGTGGGCACGCAGTCTAAATGTTAATATTAAGCTCATTTAATTTGGTTTGCCTATGACTGGGAGGTGAGGATTTAAAATCCCTTCTGGGGGTACCGAGGGAGATTTTCCCTGAATGGTTTCCCCACTTTACTCACAAATACATGCACATTTTCTTTAAATGTTAACCTCATCATCTATAACCTCGTATATAATGTGAATGGGTTCCAAACAGTGCCTTGATCATCTGGTTTACAGACATTTGATTTCACCCATACAGTTGGGCCTCGCTCATATGGCGGAAAAAAGCCTTTTTTAACTTTCAAATGCATGTAAAATCCTAATAACATGTTTACACTATCATATATAAAGTGCGAAATAGAGTTAGGCTTAATATTAAAACAAAAATAAAATAAATATAGATGCTAATAATTCGGTAGTTTTCACCATTCAATAATAAATAGTTAAAATCATTTGATATTGTTCATCACTACTGTAAACAGACTGAATTGCCGACATAAAATGGCGGCAAAAGCCATTCCCAGAGTGCATCATGCCAAAAAAGATGGAAGAGTGAGACAAACGCCCAACACAATGAACATGTATATATTTAAAAACCGTTGTATTGGCAGAATGTCGTGAAGTGTGGCCCTACTGTACTTGCAGAGCTTTTTAGTATTGACCAACATTACATAATATAAAAAGCTAATCAACACTACTAAGCTTTAAGATCTTAACTTTAATAAATAATTTCTGTTTACACACAATGTAGCCAATAAAATTAATTTGTGTAGTATATCAATTTTTGTAATCTATGAGACAAGTGTATGGCATACTTTGAGCACGCTCTGTTGCAAGCCCTGCCTGTCCCTGGTAACTTGAATGTGTGATGCGAGAGGATGACTTCCCCTCGACCTCCCATCAAGCTCCGCCAACGCGCTCTGGACTTTGTATCTCGCAGCTTCTAGATAGGTCAGCATGGAGCGCATCTAACAAACAACAAACAGTATTTGTTGTATAATCTACCTAGTTTGTTTTAGCATCACTACAATGTCACACAAAGTTCTCTATTCCACACTCTCTTACACTCGGTTTACACTGAAAGAGAGCAGTCTTAGAGTCTGTTCACGATAGGTTTTTACCTGGATGACAGTTCAAAAATCAAATGTTTAGGTTTTGGGTTGCCAACACTTGTAAAAGATCACTGTTTTGTTATGAATGTTAAGTTTTTTTACACTGTTTCATAACCTTTAATCATTTCTTTTTACCCAATCCAAAACAATAATTTAAACATAATTAAAAGTAATTATTCTCTGTTTTGGAATGTTATCTATTATGTGTAATATAGTGCATACATTAATATCTTTTAATACAGGCATCATATTTACTTAAAAAGGAGAAAATACTTGTCATTTTTTAATATATAATAAATTCTTTTATGATTATTTTATTGTATTTTGAAATATTTAACCGAATAAAATATTTTTATCCACTGCGTGCATGCATAATTGTAAATAACTTGTTTCCGTCACGTTCATTCACATGGTTTAAATTCGTCGGTTGCCATTTTTAAGATATGTTAAGATATGTTAAGATATGTTTGCGAAAGTGATGTGAATAACATTTTATAAAAGTGGAATAAAATGATAAATAAGCTTTGTACCCGATCTTAAATAAATATATAAATAATATTGGTTTAAATTACTGTGGTTAACTATCACATTTATACATTACTATACAGTTATCCAAAGTGACATGATAAATAATAGTTCAACTCATAAGACATGTGCACTTTTTATTTCATATTTAAAGGTTTTACATGCCACCAACACAAATTCCCCTTCCTTTCGTGAAATAGCACCCTGTTCCTCCTACCTCCTATCCTTTCCAGGATGTTTAAATTTAGAACAATCTCCAATTTCTTCTATCCTTTCTAGGATGTTTGAATTTAGAGCAATCCCCAACTACTATCCATTCCAGGATTTTTAAATTTAGAACAATCCCCACCAACTCCTATTCATTCCAGGATGTTTAAATCTAGAACAATGTGTGCGCTCAAAATGTTAAAATAGCAAGCCACAAACATGATTTATCCAGAACTGAACTGACATGCTATGCTTAGAGTTGGGGTCAAATACACTTTTTTTTAGAGATTAAATTTCCCAAATTTGTAAGCATTATTTTCTTTAATTCTGATTTTGTTCACAATAATTCCTAAGTTGATATCAAAATAGTCACTAAATTTTAACGTTTATTGTTATAATCCATTCATTATTGCATTCATACATTCAGTTAAGTGTTAAATTAATGGTTGGATGTATGGTAAGTTTTTTCTATAATCAATGTGTTGGACAAACCACCCAAGAGTTGAACATGCAATTTATTTTGATAAAATCTTGAATCAAATAGTTTCTTGAATCTTTAAATAACATTAATGATTCAAGGTATTTGTGGATTTGAAGGTCCCATTTCTTCTTAAGTATAAGATTATTTATTAATTCAAACGTAAGAATTTATTTAATGTATGTCCAAATATTAGTTCAAAAAAAGTGATATTTATGGTTGAAATAATATGCTTTTCAATCAAACCTAATCTAACAGTTTATTTGATTGTAATATCGAAACATCCTCTCCCTCTCCCCAGCAAATGTGTTTGAAAACTTAAGCAGTTGAGTAAGTAAAACTTTCATATTATTAAGAAACGATTCTGAAGTATAATTGAGGCCATTTCTTTGACTATATTTTTTTATACAACTTCATTGTTATTTATTTGTCTTGTAATTATTATTTCCTTCCCCTCTGACAAGACATCTTGTGAATGTGGGGAAAGCTAGGCCTCCACCGTGGTTCGGATTCCACGTTAAACTGTAGGTCCTCCAATTTCATCTCACAATCACCCTACCATTACACATTAGCGTATAACCCAAACGGGTAGTAAGACATGGTGATGATGATGATGATGATGATAATAATAATAATAATAATAATAATAATAATAATAATAATAATATCCTGTACTTTCTTCCACGTGTATATTTTTTAGGTAGATTTTTGTGACACACTTACATGGTGCAGCTTCTCGGTGACATTCTGCTGCGAATCCTCTGCTCCGAATGTGGGTGTTTGTTGCAAAGCTCTGGCGAGGTTCTCCACACCCTGCTTCCCCCTCCTCTCCCGATCCAGGTCTTGTCTGATGAGTTGAAGCAGCTTAACCAGGGCCTATGACCACATTCATGTCAGATTTGTGTGTGTTTTTCTTAAATGGGGGCAAACTCAAGTATAGCACATTATTCCACCTGAAATATTCCATCCAACAGCTCACTAAGAAACTTCATTATTTTTATTTTAAATCTTTTTCTAAGCAGCTAACTAACACAAGGCGAATTGTCAGCCCTTGGGACAGCCCCAGGGCGGTCACTGACCAGGAAAACCGGGAATTGTACTTGAATGTTGCTGTCTGTCGGGAATTTAAAGGTGAGTAAAACTCTTAAATCGCCTTTAGGGGCATACAAATTACAAAGATATTCTGAGGATGGACCACTCCAAATAGCTTAAAGAGGTGTATTTATGAAAATTTTCCAGACAAGAACCACAGGCAAATACCACTCCAATTATATTGAAAAGGAATCGCATTTCAAATTATTTCCAAATAAATATCTCTCAAAATAGTTTCTAGGGGTTAGCGCTTCTGATTTTTTTTCCGACTTACAGAGTATTTGCTAGGTATGACCTGTTTTTAAAAGATTTTTTAATCTATTATTAATGTAATATTTAAGGTGAAAAGAAAAAATTAGAAATGATAGATTTAAAATATAATACGAATTACTATCTCTCACTGTACTAAAATTAACAAAACAATAGTATAATTTTCCTAATATTCTATCATTTAGCAGTTATTGGAAAAATTATTTTATTTTCCGTCAGTAGGTTTTATGGTTAATAATGCTTCACTGCTTACAATATTGATCACTACTTCGATTAGACTTGAATGGCTATCCTACAATTAATATAATGGTCATGTGGTCTAATGCGTCAATCTCATGTTTGAACCGAGTTGCCATTGAGATGGAAAACGGGGTTAAGAGTCCTGGTCAGGTGTACTAAATGTGATTTTTCCTAGATTGTTTCTCACTTTCCCTCCCCATAAATGTGGTTATCATTCCTCCACATCCATATTCAATGAACATAATTTCCATCTACACAGCTCTAAAATAATAATCGAGGCAGCCTTCTAGAGATTGGCTCTTTTTGATATTGTGATGCTGGTCGCACAACGTGGAAAAGATACTCACTTGTCTTCGCCTGTCCCTATTCATGGCCAATGTGATGTGCTCTGCATAGAAGTCTGGCAACAGCTGCTCTGGTATTGGTTGTCCTGTCCCTTTTATAGACACTACTGTTTGGATATCTCTTGCAACATCGCAGATCTGCACTGGTTCGCTCAGTCTCTCTACACTCTGGAAATAAACACCACTTTAAAACATTGTCCAATTAACTAATTGTCACAAAGACAATCACATTTTTTAACTTGTATTTGACTGTTATTACTATTTGTTGAACTTCATATGGTAAGTTATTCTGACTCCCAGAATGTTTATATTTTAAAACAAAATACAACCAGAATGATTAAAAAGTTCCTATCTTAATCACTTTTGTTTTTAATGAGTAGATTGTTAATGACTCAGAGAAAAGGGAAAAATAATGGGACAAATAATTGATAGGAACTGCATTGTAATTTTTCCCATGAAAATAATGGAACACCACAAATTGAGAAAAACACCCTTAGTTGCTGGCATTTTATATCAATGCAGCCAAACTTAAACGCAAAGTGTTTAGTGTTGATGTTTTTAAGTGTGTTCAATGTGATCCACACCCTAGAGTTTTACCAGGGGACAGGGAGGTAAGATTAGCTCAACACCCGGTGAATGATGCCGTCTGATAACCTATCCTGTGCATATTTGTGTCTGACTTTGTTGTCACCTGCACTTGGTGAGATATTGCAAGTAGCATGAGCCCTAGTTGTTGTCCACTATATTGTGAATAATTAAGAGTATTGTCACCTGTACTAGTTTAGGACCCATCTCTGTGAGATGTTGCAAGTAACAGGAAGCCAAGTCTTTGAGGTGCTGGAGTCTTTCTTCTTCCAAAGCCTGGAAACAATGGCTACCTCGGATAACCGCTGTCTCCCACTCTAGTCTACAAAACATTAAAAACTCACATTCATTTACCATACATATTTTGTTTATGTTGAGACAGTAAAGGAAATTAGGATGAGATGGTATGGACACGTAATGAGGATGGAAGTGGAGAGGATCCAAAGAAAATTAATGGATATGGAGTATGTAGGGAAGAGACCGCAAGGAAGACCATGGAAGAGATGGGAGGAACAGATAGCAAAGGAGAGGACGAGAGTGTAAGAGGAAGAATAGTGGAAGGACAGAAGGGAGACGAAGGCATTTTACTAAACAGATCCAGCCACAAGCTGGAAACAGTTCATGATGATTTTATTTATGTTTATGAATTTTAAAACATAAAATAAAAATTACAAAAAACATAACCTATTAGTATACTAGAAGTGTAAGTTGATATTAAGATTGCTTGCGATTTTGCACAAAGACAGTGTAATGTGAGATTAAGGCTAAAGATTTCCATTAATATTCTGATAGTGATGAATCTCACAGAGCCATTGAGTTTGGTGAAGTTGCTTACAAGGAGCCTTCCCTCAAGTGGACTTACTGGCATCTTGCTTAGTATGTGATTGTGTTAGCTCGATGTATAGGTGAATATTTGGATAATAATACAAACCTACAAAGAGATAATAAATTTGTAGGTTGCATCTACACCTGCATTTAAAACACTGTGCATGACAAACTTTTGATGAAGATATTATCTACATGCAAACGCTCAAAATGCTTCCTAAAGTTGGATCAGAAATTATAATTCTGTTCAGATTGATCAACTGCTTTAAATAATGAGTGATGTCAGACATAATTTTGTTTCTTGTTGAACTGCACACACTTACTCTTTTGTTGTATGCCTCGTAATGAACAAAGGTGAGAATAGCAGGTGTGTGAAACTTTGCGTACAAAGTTGGACCTGTCCAGGATGGCACAATCAACATTTTACACACCTGTCTAGGTTGGTATATGTGGGGCTCCAAATAATTTGCAAGCCAGCAAGATTAACTGATTGCCAGCTAATATAGGGACCAATATATCTTAATATAGATAGATGTAGATACAGGAAAGGTGAATAGAAATATATAAAAGGAATGAATGTTTCAATCCGCCTTTCCTGTACCGTCTTCCAAATATAATACAATTACTTCATGAAGCAAAAAGAGATTTTCCTTATAAATATATATTATCTTTAGTGAAAAATTTATGTTAATAGCTAATACATTACCACTTATGACAATTTGTTTTTATGAGGTACTTTGACAATTCTGTGCGTGGTGTTGATATGCCAATTTGACACAACTCTTTAATTCCAAATAGCTTTGAATAGTACAACAAACCTTTATAATCGAGCAAATCCAAAAAAAGTTTTGTATTTAAAAATATTAACTATTATGCTTCATTTGATCATTGACAGAAAGTAACTCTCCAGGTAGGGATTTATGCTCATCATTGATGACCTGGAGACTATTTCTGGAGTCCTGGGTCTAAGAAACATTTGTAAACGTATTTGCCCATTTCAATTTGGGTTGAATCGCATCTAAAATGCTAGTGTAGATTCAGCCTTCTAGTAAAAAATGTATAATTATTTTGTACCCATGCATGTTAGCACCTACTATTAGATTATAAGGGGGTTTGTAAAGAGCCAAGGCTCATTAAAACTTTAATAAATAATAAAAATAGATGAGATGGTATGGTCATGTAATGAGCATAGAAAAAGTAAGAATCCCAAAGAGATTGTTGGGGATTTAATAAGGCATGCAACTTGATGCATAATTCCTTTTTATAATTTCTTTTAGTACTGCATCTTACTACCTGTTTATATTATATAAATATGTGCTATGTAATTACGCAACTTTGTTAGGAATGAGGAAGGTTGAATTTAGAAAAAGTATACCCAAATTTGTACGGAGAAAGAAAGAGTGGAAAACCACCCTCAATACACCTGACCAGGATTAAAACCCTAATCTCCATGTCATTGACATACTAGTCTAACACAAAAGTGGCACCTTAGACCATGCGACCAACAAATAAGGTTTTATGGGTCTTTAAACTAGTAAAAAAAACCATTGATTAAATAGTAAATTAGATTACAATATTCATTGTAATTATTGATGGTCACCTTGCTCTTTCTGCTCGAATGCAGAAGGTGTAGTATTCTACGTCAGCCTTTTTCACGGCCTCTTCAGCCTTCCGTCTCTTGGATTCCAGCTGAAATAACAATTATTTTCAGTACGGCTTTGTAAGAAAAAGAAAAAAAAAGACCCTCAGAATTATCTTTAAATAGTTAAAAATAAAAGTTTGAGTGCATTAAAATTAATATTGAATATTAAAGTCAAAATTTGTCTCGTTATTTTGAGAATACATCTAGTAAAACAGTTTTATTTATATTTACAGATATCCATTATCCATAGATTGTTTTTTATCACCATGTTTTACTACCTGTTCAGGTTATGCACATATTTGATCATTCATCTAATGGGGTAGTGATACAAAAGGAAGCATTTTAGAGGTAATCTACTTGCATTTGCATGGAAGGAGAGTGAGAAACCATTTAGGAAAAAACACCCTCAGAAGACTCGACCAGGATTCGAATCACGATGTATCTTCATCAGCAGGCCAGTCTAACACAGGAGTGACACCTTAGACCATTCAGCCGATGAAGCGAGTGCTTGTAGTTAAATATTCCAGAATTATTTTAGTTTCTTATGAAATTCCCTGTGTTTACCCGGCTATCCATGTGTGTAATAATCCTGCCTAAGCTAGCCTCTTTAACACTATCCTCATGCGTAGATCAAATATAGGTGATCTCTTACCTTGACACTCTCCTTCTCGGACACAGTCTTCTGGTTCTGTATGTGGTGCAGGTGGTGGGTGCTGCCTGAACGACCTAACCTCACGTCTAACATGGCGTCTTGCAGCTTCTCGTTCTCCCTGGCACACATGAAGCTTTGCTTCTTGCTCTTGGACTCGGCGGACCGCCACTCTGCCAGGCTCTTGCCCGTCTTGTCCACCGCCGACTCCACAGACTTGCGGATACGGTGCTGAGTTTCCACCAGCTGTCTCAGTGGCTTGACTACCTCCTCGCTCAGGGCAGTGGCAAAAGCTCTGAAATTAAAAAAAAAAAAAATTAAGTGGGTGTTCAGAGCTTTCTCAAAACCTATTCAAGNAAAAAAAATTAAGTGGGTGTTCAGAGCTTTCTCAAAACCTATTCAAGAGTCCATCAAAAGCCCGACTAACCAATATCTTAGATTAAAAAAATAACTCAAACCAGAAAGTATATCAAAGTGCGGGTTTCTGCGTTCTTCGCTTGACAACAGTGAAATAGGGATTTCTTTTTCTTTCCCCCATTATTTCAAAATAATAATTTCTCAATGTTGTAATTTCTAAAATATTATTTATAAGTTTCACTGGTCTCATTCCCAGTGTTTTTGAAAGAAGAGTAGAGAAGTATACTTCTGAGCCTGGCTCTGTTATGTTCCATTGTTTTCCTAAACTCATTTCATGTTTACTAAATAACAACACTAATAACCGGTTAGTGTTAGAATCTCAGACTAGTGCCATTGAGATGGTTTTCCCATTTTCTATCCATGCTAATGTAAGTGCATTTTCTTTAGATTACTATCTTTATCCATACACCTTTAATAAAGCTGTTAATTATTATTATTAGCACCGCGTCTTACTACCCGTTCGGGTTATACGCAAAGCTGTTAATAGCCAATGAAACAGATTTATGTAATAGTTAATATTTATTAGATTCAATCTAAAATTAAAATATCAAACTACTGTGTGTTGAAGAAAACCTTCAATAAAAAGTGTATGTGTTGTTTCATTTTTATTCTAGATACTTAGCACAAATAGGTTGTTGGTACCGAGGATATTTTTATAATAGTAAACTTCTATCATCACATACCATGTATATGTTATTGTTAATTTGATAAATCAGGTTAATATACATAATCATAAACATAAGTTTGAACCTGTCTGAGTAATACTGAATCTAAGTTTGTTGTGCTTATCAATTGAAGTCCATCTTTTATTGAGTGTGGATGTGTGGTGTTATCTTGATATGGAATCTGTTCGTTTAACCTAACCTAGCCTAGACTAACCTAACCTATCCATCAGAATATTATAATTTATCACTTCAGCCAAACAGGTTTTGTTGTTATCTAAAATAACCGATTAAAATAATAAATTGCATGTATTTAATTGTATTAACCATTACTATCGGTTACTTTGGAAAATAAACAGTAATTATGCATAGTAACTAGTTTACTTTAATGTTAACAGATGCATCATTCAGTGTCTCCAACATGACTTTGAACTAGGGATATTAGATATTAAATTTCAAAAGTAGCTGACCATCTAGTACTTTGTAAATACTCTATACTCTGCTTTGTACCCTGTAACGCTTGCCAGTAATATTAGCACTCAGGGCAGTGGTTGTGAGGCTGTGCCTACGTACCTGTGCACTTCACTCTGCACCTCCATC
>CABFOV010008390.1:0-16783 GCA_902141375.1 Timema poppense
GACTCCTTGATGTGTTGAGGCTAATGACTGGTTCATCAAACTCTGGTGGAACAACCCCGGCTCTGGGGAAATTCCAGTCGGGGGAAGGGGAGGTGATTCATGGCAACGACTCCTTGGTGTGTCGAGGCTAATGACTGATTCATCGGCCTACGGTGGAACAATCCCGGATCTGGGGGGTGGGGGTAAATTCCAGTGACAGAAAAGTGAAAGGGAGAAATTGAGGAAAAGACAACCTTGTGTGCTCTCAGTCGTTGAGTTGATGTAAATGAAAGAGGTTCACCCCTCGTGTAACCAAAGGATGCATGCATGCTATGAACCATTTATCATATTCCAGTCGCCGTCAACCATGTTCTAATAAACTACAACGCCCTAAAACTCCAACACCTCTATCATACCAATTAATTAATTAATTAATAACACAATAATTAATCAGCAAGAATCAGCACCACTGCTGCCTGACAATACTCATTATAGCCCTCGGCCTCTATAGAGACAGGCTCTAATCGATGAATAAAAACTCCAACACCTCTTTCCTACCAAATAATTAATTAACAATCATTAATAATTAATCAGCAAGAACCAACATGTCAGGGTTGGTAGGCCAGGGAGGGGGTCAGGAGGGGGGCACGAGGAGGGGGGTAGGAGGAGGAGGGTAGGAGGAGGGGAATAACGGTACGGATGTGGAAATTATGCAGGGGAATAACGGTAGGTCAAAATAACCTCTGAAAGTAGGTCAAAGGTCAGGTTGGAATAGGTGGGCGTTCCTCCTACTATAGTGTATCCCAACACAATATACTTCCTTAAATTGGCCTAAACAAGGTAATTAAGAGCTGAATTGGGACTTTGCAAAATTGTATAGCTGAGTTATTATTAAATACATCATATTAACGCATGGTTAAACACTTTGAAATTATATTTTCTTAGTTCTCCACTCTCTATAGTATACCCTATTTTGTATCTATTTATTACATAATTTATTCCATGATCCTAGACTAGTTTTAGGGTCAAATGACTAATAGTTTGATTTATTTGAAGTAAATATTCATAACACGGGCCTATGAATTGTTTAATAAATAATGTTTAACATGTTTTTTATTACTTAAATATTTTTTAGTATCGCAGATCAACGTATCATTGTTATCAATCTCGGTGCTAGTGAAGACATTATTTGCCTTGAAAGAGGCTTACTTAATATAAACATATCTATATTATTTTATAAATGGCTTAACAAAAATACATATATGCCTTTAAACAGGCCTGCCATAAACTGTAGCTTATGCTTAAATTAATCTGAACCTTGGTATTTTTCTCAAATCAATTATATTTTACATAAAATATAAATAACTGGCTGGCCAATCCGTTCTTCACATGGGGAATCTATAAATTATATTTGTTATATTTCATGTAAAATTAACCACAGGGAATGGTAACCAAAACGTAAATTATGTATATATAATCTACTTTATTTATTTGAATTGTGATATAAAATTCAAAAGTAGCTTGACTAATATCAAAATAGAGATATAATCTGAACATGTTTTAAAAGCCGATATTTATTTTGAAGATTAAGTTAAAATATCTCTATACACAATATTTTGAACTATTGCCTGTTGGTGCTAATAAAAAACAAAGAAGAGTGTCACAACTTAAATAATTAGTTGAAAGGGTTTTCATTATACCCAATTAAAAGTATTTTAGAATTTTTTTTACCTCATTTACCCCTTTTACACTTTTTACATCTTTCTAACTTTTCTTACTCTCTTTACACTTTTTACCCTTTATAAACTTTTTACCTTCATTACACTTTTTTTTAACCCATTTTGCCCCTTTTTACGTTCTTCAATTTTTACCAGTTTTATTTCTTTTACATCTTTTAACACTTATACTATACCTGTTTTGTAGTTTACTTTTGCCTTTTTACCTTGTTAGCCCTTTTGCATTATTTACCCCTTTTGCTTTATTATGTACCTTTTTTCCATTTTTTCCATTTTTGTACACTTTTGCCATTTTTGCCTTTTGGTCTTGAAAGGATGTTCCCTACATTTCATATAAAAGAATTATTTTTTCTCAACAAACAGATTTATTACAATAAAACAAAAATAACATAATTGAGGGCTTACAATGATATTACAGGTTATACTTTGAAGTTTGATGCAGATAATTAGACTGTGAATTTGAATAATCTGCTGTAGCTACTAGGGCTGTGTAGGAGCCGGACTACTGGATGAATTGTTCTGAAGAAGAAAATAATCAAGTAGTTAATAACAAAATATAAAACAAGATATATATACAAATATAAATAACTTTATATCAGTTAAGCCAGTCTGGGTTGTAAATTAAACTCTTTAAAACATTTAGTATAATTATAAACAATAGAAAAGTTCCTTGATTTTAGTGGCTGATGGCTAATAAGCAGGTGTCAACAAAATAGTACTATGGCTGGTCTCTTTCCCTTACGATACTGCCAACGCATTCTATAGTACACAAAAACCTAGTTGCAACTAAACTAAGAGTAACACTATCACAATAGGAGCCCTAAACCCGGACAAAGAAAAAGGGTATTATTTTCGCGAACCCCACTATGACTCTATAGCAGTTCCTCGGTTTGCTCACCGAAGCTAATACCGTACGAGAAGCGTGACTGCTTAGTCAACACAAAATAAAGAATTCCACCAACTCAACTGAGGTATGTAATCCAATACAGACCACCTGGTTGTAGCCATCCAAAAATTAAACAGATGTACATGACGTTTACAGCGTCATGATAAACATTGGATCAAGTTAGAATAATGGAACTTGTGGAATTTTAGCAAGTCTCTGACTTAGACATTACTGTATTCCAAGCCCAAGGCTCGTAACGTAAAGACTGTATAGTAAATATACAGAGCAATATAGTCTCTAGGACTGATGTAACATACATGAAACTAGCTTTTATTATACTTGTCCCTCATTTTGGAGGACACAATATTTAAACAACAAAATAAACCTTTAAGTTAAGAAGTCAACAAGACTTGCAGTTGATCCATTGTCAATTCAGTTGATCCATTGTCAATTCGACATACTATCAACACAAATGAAAATCGTCTCCGACAATATACAGAAAACTAAAAGGGTGCAAGCAGACATTGCCTATCTTTTACTACAAAAATTAGATTCTGAGTCATAAGGACACGATTACTTTGAAATACTTAATTAATTGAAGTCTGTGGTCCTATCCATGGCTGCGGTGGATCCAATGGCCCAAACTTTATAGTTATCATCGAAGTGCGTCATCCTGTCCAGGGTTGCGGTGTATCCGACGCCTCTAGCTTCATGGTCGACATGGTCTTCGATTCGTGACGATGCAGGAGTTCTTCCTTCAACGCTGGGTTGCAGTAAATTGCCTCTAATGGGAACCTGGACGTGGCCTCTTATATACTACTCAATCTATATACGGACGGAACAAAGCAGATAAGGTGATAAACACAGGAACATAAAAAGGAGAAATACGGACGAAGGCGGGCAGAAAGATAAAATTAACAAGAAAAATTCACTTGCTGGGAGAGGGAGGAACAAGCTTCCTTGGCTCACCGCTAGAGTATCTTGACGTAGAGTGGGTCAGTAGGTCGAAGTTGATACTCATTCCTTTCCTTAGCCAGGTGTTATAATGTAAGCACGTGTGGCGGCCAACTTCTAATAATGTTCTTCTACTATGTGGCTATTCAATCAAACAACAACTTAACAGGGTGAGTAGAAATGAAAGCAATTTCTATTTAAATATCTCTGGAGTGATTATATTATTTAGGATCCGTTATTATTTTTATGAGAATTTGTGATATAGATGTACGTTACTATTTTTTCTTGTGGACGGCATGTTAAGCGTATGTAACTTTATCTGATATCATCCAATAGCAAAGGGTATGCGTTAAATTATTTTATTCATAAATACAATAATATTAATTCTATTTTTTGATATTTAGTACAGTATTTATAAAAGGATGATATTTTGACCAACCACGTGTTTGAATGTAGGGAGATACGTAATTTTATTAGACTGCATCTAGTCAGAGAAAATAAACTTCGTGGTAGATTCAATTAACATGGTTTCTTTCTTGCGTAAATTATAAAAAAATATTGACTTTTAATTGCAGCTGTCCAATCTGTCTGATTGACATGCTAAAGTCTTATGGCTCTTTTTGATTGGATTTACATATTAACATTTTTACAATTTTTGTCCTATTTTCAGGTTATTACAATTTTAACACCTTTTTACATTAACTACCTTGCTAAGCCGTAGATAAATATTTTAGGTTAAAAAGGATATAAAGGAAAAAATGACATAATGGACAGTAAATAGTATATATATTAATAAATACTATTTTTTTAAATAGTAACAATTGTAAGTAAGAAGGTTAGACAGTTTAAAATAGATTAAAAGGGTAAACATTGTTAATATAATCAATATTTTAAGATTGTGCCTTCTAGATTCACATGTACGGACACATGGTCTACTAACCACGTATTCTACAACTGATTGAAATGTCTTGATCTATCTTTTCGGGTTTTAGTTAATGAAAGAAAATAAACAACATTTGTATATATCGTCTCTAAAATACCCTTTTCTATATTTAGACTCCTAAAGATTCCTAAATTCCCGGTGCCCCATTTTGAAACTTAAATTTTTTAGACTTTTCTGGTTATATTGGGTGAAGTGGTTAATTTTTTTATGTACACACACACCAAAGCAATATACTAATTCGTTTCGTGTCATCTGCTGGTCACCGACCAAGGAAACCCTTCCCGAGTGAGCCACCGAACACAGATTCCGAGACGCAGCACTAGATAGTGTTTTCATTAACTAGAAATAAACTTTTTTAAATGTTCTTGTTTATTTTAAGAGTGTCTGGAGTAGGACCCTCACATATAATTTTCTGTATAGTTTATATAATGTTTTGTTTTCTCTATGTCAAAACGTAATTTAAGATATAATCAGTATATGTGTTTAATGTTTATTTTATGTAATTTGTGTAGGCCTACTTGACTAGTATCGTGTAGAGAGTTGCCTACATAAATGTAAAATGAACTAAATACTGAATATTGAATAGTGAAGGAGAAGGAAGATTATTGGCGGTGGCATTGGAGGCCAGCTTCGCGTGGCGACCGGGCTCTCCAGCGAGAGATCCGGAGCCTCCTGCGGTAGAGCTCCCTGATCATTCCTTCCTCCCCCTGGTCGAGGGACACCCTCCCTACCCTGACCTTCGACTGGTCACCCCCCGCGAACTGTCTCGGGCCCTGGTGAGGCTCAAAACCTTGTCCTCCCCGGAGCTTGACCGGGTTTACCCCCTTCTCCTCACACACCTTCCTCGTAAGGCGTTCGTCCTCCTCCTCAGAATCCTCAACGCCGTCCTGACACTGCTCTACTTTCCGAACCAGTGGAAGGCAACGTACGTCGTTCCCATCCGTAAGCCGGGGAAGCCCCCGGCCTATCCGGCGTCCTACAGTCCTAAAGACCCATCTCCTTCCTTTCCTGCGTCGGCAAGGTGGCGGAGAGAATGATCCTGGCTAGTTTGGAGGTTTGGCTGGAGGAGAACCCCCTCCTGCCGGATCACCAATTTGGCTTTCGGAAGGGCCTTTCGACGACCCACGCGGTCGCCAAGGTAATAGACCTGGTGACCGGCGCGTCCAACGCCGGGGCCTAGACGGGGTTCGTGGTGTTGGACGTCAAAGGGGCGTTCGACAGCATCAGCCACCGTGGGCTTCTCACCGCTCTCGCCGGGGCGGGTATCCCGCCACCCATCCTCCGCCTCCTCGATTCCTTCCTCGCCGAACGCTCCTTCAGAGTGGGAGTCGAGGGCACCCTATCGTCCCCCGACCGATTCGGGTGGGGGTCCTCCAGGGCTCTTGCCTTTCCCCTATCCTCTACTCGTTGTTCGTGCGGGACATGCCCGTCCCGTACGGAACGTCCCTCTTCCAGTTCGTGGACGACACCGCTATCCTGGCGCAGTCCCCGGACGCTAAGGTGGTCTGGGCCAAACTTACCTTCGCGTTGCGGGGGCTGTTGGTCTACCTTCGTACCCGGTCCCTCGCAATCCAATCCGCTAAGACGCAAGCTATCTTGTTCACGCGTCGGGTAACGGGCCCCTGCAGCCACTTCACGTGGATGGTGCCGCGGTCCAGTGGTCGCCGACGGTCTGGTGGCTGGGGGTGACCCTGGACGCGAAATGCAGTTGGGACCCGCACCTGCGTTCGATGGAGGGTAGGGCCAGGGGCGTCATGTTAAAGCTGGCTCCTCTTTTGCACCCGGTCAGTCCACTGGAATGCGGTAACAATATCAGACTTTTTCTTCTCTGTGTGATGTCCATCCTTCTCTATTCCGCTCCCGTATTTTCCTATCTACCTAGATACAGATACAATCATCTCCGTTCTGTATACCACCGGTTCCTTCGCCTAATACTCGGGGCTCCACCCCGTATCCCAAACCGCGTCCTCCTGACCATGTCAGGCCACCCATCCTTAGACAGCCGTATCCGTGGGCTGGCGGAGAGGTTTTTCAGTCGGGCTCAGGCCAGCTCCAACATGATCGTCAGGGGCATCGGCGATTACGACGCTCCTGGCCATCCCTACCGTCGAATAAGGGATGGTGTCGTGAACCCCTTCGTTGACGTCGGCAGGTGACCTCGGAGTCGAATCTGGGGAGTCGTGACCCTCCTTCTAGTCGTGTGAGACTGGGAGGGGAGGCCAGATAGCGGTTTATGCCAGCCAGTAGGCCGTGATCAACGGTCGTGCGCTGGTGGCCCAGTGTGCGGTAAGGGTGCCAGTGATAAAAATACACCTACCAGGTTATATGTGCCGCGTGTGGGGGGACACAAAACCCCCCACCAAAAATGTGATTTGTGCTCCAATCTGGGGATGATTAGACTAGAAAAAACTTTTATTTCATTTTCGTTGTAAATGCTATTTGAAGAACCCCTAGGGGTTGGTGAAAATTATTATTATTTCTGTTATGTCTTCTATATCGTATCTCAATAGTTTTTTAAGATAATAAAATAAACTTCAGAAAGAAAAGATTGATAAGATACTCATAGTCATAATTATTATTAAAGCCAAATAGAAATACATTACAAGTTCCAAGCCTTTTTTAAACCTCTGATATAGCACCCTTGGCCGGCTACCTATCACGCTCTACCTCAAACTCCTCGTGAATCACTCCAAGTGTAGAGGAAGGAGGGGAGGAAATAAGAAGAAGGCCATGGACACCAGATACACGACATCATTCACCACCCTCTTCCCCCTCTGCACATTACATTGAGCTGCCCACGTCCTAAGTAGACCCATCCATCCCTCCATGCCTACAGCAAACCCTAAGACCCTAGTAAATTATCCTCCACAGCCATCTAGTGGGAACATCTAGCCTGGGACTATGCAGACTTTTCAAGCAAGACTCCTAGGAGGACAAAGACACGCAGCCCCCTCAGACACTCCCGTACCAAATAACTTAGCCCATTCCTTCCCTAGACCATCAACTAATGCTACTTAAAAAAACCTATCATCTTCCCCACACCCTTTACCGTTTTACACCTCCACCACTTATAGCTAGAGGCCACAATAGCCTAAAAGAGCGTGGACGGAATTTATTATAGCAAAAAAATGAGAAATTTTCAAGTTTAAGAAAAATTTGAATTATTTATTCAAGGTAAAACAACAGAGGTAAATAAAAAATACATGACCTCACAAGGCAAACTGAAGAGTGTTGAAAAACATAAATATGGCAGAGACTGCACTTGCGCAGTAAATTTGAGAATATATTTTACAATATCAAAGTACATTATTCATTTATATTAATTAGTCTAGAAGAGACCCAATAATAATTAAAAATCCTTACTATAATAATAAACGCTTAAAGAACCTCTTTTAACCGGTTAACAACGTGCCTGAATAACCATTGTGAGTTCAGACAAAAAAAAATATTCTAATATTAAATTTAAATATCAATTCTGGTATTTATAAAATACACAAAGGTTCGACTTCCCGACATAAATCAAACTTCTGTGGGACTGTTACTTCCATAACCTTTGAATAATTAGCGTATAACCCGAACGGGTAGTAAGACGCGGTGCTAATTATTTCTTTGAATAATTGAGAAGATTCTGACTTGTTAACATTTAACATTATAATAAAAACCAAAGAAATATTACAATAGAATACTGGTAATTCCTCACTAAAAGAATCGGTAAACTGTTAAAGTTTTAATCTACAAACCTACAAAAATGAATTACTTTAATAATTTCTTGATAGAAAATAAGTCTACAAAATATTACCTATTAAAGAAACATTATCAAATTTTAAAGTTCAAACAATTATTGGTAATACAAGTGCAATAACATTATATATTTAAACTAAAAATAATCAAAAGGTGGCTATCTATTAACATCTCTAAAAATTACAAAGAGTCTAGCACCCAAGTGGCAAAAGGAAACATTAAATGTTCCATAAAACAAATTTACTTTCAAAAATGAAAATATTCTAGTGATAAATTACAGACGTCTACACTGAACGATTTGAATCACATAATTAATCTAAGTGTTCAAACACTCAAACCCATTAAATCTTGTTTAAATTTTAAATAATCAATTACATATATAAAGTTAATATATTGCCATCCTGGAGCGATTATGTCCAAGTCCAGACCAAGACTTCTCGGGGTTGTGTCGGATATAATAGTCAACTATGCTAGCTGAGAGCTATCATTATATAGATATAGTTGATGTATAAAGAGGTCGGAGGTTATCATATTAAGATTACAACGCCAAATAACGAACACGTGCTAACAGCATGACTTTCTTGTTAGCAACTGCCAAATTTGGCACGAGTACGAGTCACGTAGGTTGGACATCTGGTTAGTTGCAGTTAAATCTTGGCACGTTCCTAGATCACGTAGGCGGGACACCTGGTGAGTTAGCCGTTAAAACATGGAAGTTCACCAAGTCACGTAGACCGGACACATGGTGAGTGGGCAGTTCAAGATTGTGAGTGGTCCATCTGTTGGCTGGCTGGGCCAATCAACTCATTTTTGGATCCTCCTATCGAAACATCTTCTTGCTACATGCCTCTTAGCTTGTTAGGACTTCCTTTCATTATAAACATCGGAGTGAACAGGTTGGCCATGAAATTCGTGTTAAACCAGATGATAAAATGCGTGAGTACAACACATATTTTAGACATAATATTGCAAGACGTCTATGAGTATTGTATTATTTGGAGCCGGTAGAACTAATATAGCATTAGCTAGTATTGCTAATGTTACAACCCCGATAAAACCATAATATCACATACCCACCCCACCAATAATATACTCACCATTACCACAACATTTAAACCGACAATTGTTTTCTCGTTCTCTTTAACAAGAATGCTACATCCAGCACCCACCTCCTGATAGATAACATGATGGTGATCCAACATGAGGCATTTTATGAACATCAAAACTTAACTGAGACCCTCACCAACCCACTGATCCAAAACAAGACAGCACGCCCATTTTTCGAATTAAAACAAACTCGCTGACACCCACAGGCTCTGACGCCACTATCACTGGATTTCACGCCACACTCCTCGGCTTTTATGTCTAATCTACGAGTCACTGTGCCACCAACCATAATCAATCAAAGACGAAGCATCATCTTTAAAATGTCGAGAATACGGACAAAGCTCCAGTGTGGAAACTCAGAATGATCCACCCATGGAGAACAACTAATCCAATTCGATAAGTGCAATGGCTGATTCCACTTCTTGTGTACTGGATGGCAAGACAACAAAAATACACTCGTGGACTACAATATATGTGGTTGACCTGCCTAGAAACAAACATGAAATAACAAGAAGAACTAAAGGAGCTAAGAAAGAAATTGTAGCAGCACTTACATCAATTAGAAGAGAACATAATCATCAAACAATATAGCCTACCGAGCTTATATGAAAATAAACATGAGAACTTTACCAGATCCCTGCAGAAGTGTGGAGTCACTCTCTAGTACCAAGGGACGCATAGGTAACCACGGCCAAACATAATAAAGGAAAAACTCATCCACGATGTGGAAAACTGGTGTAAACTATACTAGAACTATTGCAACACATGGTAAGAGATGTAAATCAAGGAGAGATTCGATTCGAAACACCTTACAGATCAAACTATATGGAGAAACTTAACACAGAACTCCTGTATCTTACCCTGATAACTTATCTTTCCTCCTTACCTCCATTTATTAGATCAACTCATAGAGAAAGTCCAGGCTCCCAAAGAGATTGTGTCCCAACTTCCCGTTAAATGACTTCAAATTCGAAAAACCAAGAATTCCAGGGAGGCACGCTCCTCAGTACACAGTGCTATTTTTGTCCGGAGAGACACTATCATCGAGACTACTGCCCAATTCTATCCTAGAGAAGATACTATCCAAAAGAAGAACGAAAGAGCCAAAGAATAACATCCGACAAAGACCTTCAAGGGAAACTAACATAGGGGATGAGAACAGAGCTAAACTCACCCCTAGAGAAAGACGCCATCTCAGACGGGGTTGCCACGGATCCAATTAAATACTAATTTTGGCTCCTTCCTCACGGACAACGACACTGGTGCCTCCATCAGTTTCATAAATCCTCTATCCTGGATTCGTAAAAACCAAGCAACATATAAGCCTCAGCTCTATGAAGATATGAATGGCCAAGAAGGATACCGATATCTACGTTACAGTAAGTTGCAACATCATCATCAACGTGGGAATATTCCATTACGAATTAGGCTGCCTTGTAGCTGAAGTACTCTCGGAATACCTACTCCTTGGTCTCAACTTGCTAGTAAAGAACGAGGCAGTCATAGATAATCAAAAGTCATGCGTATTATTTGGGAAGTCGAAAAGAAAACAGACCTAATGGTTGTAAAAATACCAGCCTCCAAGCAGATATTTATACTCAAAGGAAGTCAAACACGAGTTCGGAAAAGAACTACACCCCTGCCTTATAGAGATCCTTGAAAAACACCACAAAGCCTTTGACACCCATAACCCGATTAACGTGACTAACTGTACTCTCCACATCATCAAGGTCAACACTCAACGCTCAGTAAGTCGACCTCACTATAAGTACTCCCCACAGAAAAGACAAATCATTCATAAACATGTTGAAGAAATAATTAAAAACTGGGTAATATACCACATCACGTATAACTACCGAAGTCCCATTGTGATTGTCGAATAACCAAACAAGAAACCTAGACTCTGTGTGAACTATCGATTACTGAACGCTATAACAGAAGACGAACACTGCCCCCGAATATACATTCCAGAAATTATATAGGAAATAGGAACAGCAGAAGTGTTTAGCACTCTTTAACTTGAGGCTGGATACTGGTAATCTCGTTGGAGACAGCTACCAAACAATTGAAAGTATTTCACCCTACAGAAGGACATACCTAACAGTTCCGAGTCATGCCTTTTGGGCTGAAGGGAGCTCCCGGGACTTTACAGAATATGATTAACAAACAAGTGCTTGCCAGATACCAAGGAAAATGGTGGTTTGCCTACATGGATGGCAAAATAGTCTTCTTCAACAGCTACGAGGAGCATTTGGAACACCTAAACAGAATCCTTGAGAGACTTAAGGAATACGAACTGATATCATCCTTGGACAAATGTAAATTCGGGAAAGATACCTTAAGATATATTGGACATATTTTATCACCAGGGAGATTGGCTACGCACTAGACAGATAACTACCATTAAAGATTTTCCACTTCAAAGAACAAAATACAACCACAAAAGTTTTTGGGAATATGTAACTAGATGAAGGAATTCATTCCTAACCTCTAAGAAGTCATCGGACCACAAACTTTCCGAACGTGGATCAAGAAATCCTAGAAAGGTGAACACATAAATGAAGAAGTGTTCAGGCAAATCAAGAAGTCGTTCCAGATCATACATCCTCTCTAGCACCCTGACTCTAGTCTCCTCTTTATATTTATTCAAAGAGACTCTAGTGGACAAGAAATTTTGGCAGTACTATTCCAAGAAAAGGAGGGGGAAAGAAGGATGAACTCCTAAGCAAGCGCGAAGCTCTCACCTGAGAAGAAGAGATACTATTGCTAACGAACAATAATCCCTTGCCTTCATATGGACCTTAAGGCGATATCATATCTACCCAGAAAAGCCATTCACGCTCAGGACTGACGCAAAAGGTTTGATTGGGCTAAATTATATTTAAAAAAAAAACATTTTAGGCGGTGGTCAATCTTAATGCAAGAGTATTCATTCACTATAGAGCATCGACCTGGGAGAGAGAACCTACTCCCTGATGCTCTATCACGGCCACAAAAATAAGAACCCACGGACGTGGAATTAGCAGAGTAAGAGAGAATGACTCCCTCACAATCCAAGGACGAGTTCCCTAGAGTCTATAGCCCTCCTATACTTTCCAATCCCCAAAACACTTTCAAAAAATTCGTGTGGAGATAGAAAAGAGATCAAAGCATCCCGAACCCCATACAAGACCTACAAGAGATACAAGTCATGCCACATGAACAGAGGTTCCGATGAGAGAACTGGTACTGCTAGTGGTACAGGCTCCAAGGGTATCACTTGCTGTACCGAGACCACTCAAAGGACCCCTGAAGAATCGTCCCAGAGGAATTAAGGAAGAGATAATGCATAATTTCAATGACCATTAGACGCGGGCCATACACCTTATAAAAAATAAAAATAAAATATGACTTGACTGGACTAGGAGGGACAGTCAGGAAATGTGTGAGTGACTGGCACGTCTGTGCCACTTTTAAAACAGATGGAAGAACACAGAACACTCCATTCCGCGCCCACAAGCCCACAGACATATTGAAGGAGATGGCCATCGAATTTATGGGGCCCACGAACAACCAAGGGGAAAAGGTTTCTCTTAGTCATATAAGACATGTTCTCAAGATGGACAGAAGCTTTTCCACTAGCAAACTCGCAAACGTCTCAAGTGAAGAGGTTGATAGAACACGAAGTAATCTCCATATGGGGATATCCAGCAAATATTGTTACCGATAATGACCTACATTTTAGGTTTATGGAGTGAAAAAGACTGTACTGATCCTGGAAATTTCTCCAATGGACAACGGCTAGCTAAAATCCTTGGGTAAACCCCACCGAGCGCAGAAACCAAGAACTAAAGACCAGTTTCCAAACTCACCCCCTAAACTAAGAACATATATATTGAGACAAAGCAGTGCCCCAGATCCTTTTAACCCTGTGGAATAGAAGGAATGAAACCACTTAATTGAGCCCCAGTGAAATACTGCTGGGGCAGATCCTTCACCTGCCTAGAGACTGAATGAACCCTGAAGGAACGCCGTCTCGTAACGAAACCCAGGCACCTCCCAGAAAGAAGGCCATGGACCTGCTCTGAGATCAAGTTCGAACACACTAAGTTGTTAACCAACTACGATACCTAGATAGGCACTGGCCTAAAGCAGGGTTGACACTCTCCCCTTGGTCCAGAGTCTCAGATGTCACCCCTTGTCAAAGGCAGTGGCCGGTTTACACGAGGGTTTATGTCCAAAATGGATCAGCAACTACCTGGTCCAGAGTACCTGTAGTCCCAACCTCCAATGGATACAGGACCTCGACCACCACGAGTCCATGGAAATAAAGCCGCACCGCACCTTAGACGACCATCTCCATCTCACAGCACGAAGCCAACGCAGGAGTATCCTTGCGCCCATGTTCGGTCATTCTGCTGGGAGGGATTGTTACGTTTCATCTGTTGGGGAACGACCAAGGACACACTTCCTGGGTGAGCCACCAGACACAGATTCTGAAACCCAGCGCTAGATAGTGTTGCCATGAGTTTGAACTAACCTGATTTACATGTTCGTGTTTATTTTAAGAGTGTCTGGATAAATATCCTCACATATAATTTTCTGTTTGGGTTATGTTATGTATTGTTTACTCTCTGTCAACAATAATAATGATAATAATACTTAGCAACGCGTCTTACTATACGTTGGGGCTATACGCTTAAGTACTAATTACACTAATAGGTTACGAATTGGGAAGGTTGTATATAGAGGATGTGAACCCACATTTTCATGGAGGGATAGTGGGAAACTATAGGTTGGGGGCTATACGCTTAAGTACTAATTACACTAATAGGTTACGAATTGGGAAGGTTGTATAGAGAGGATGTGAACCCACATTTTCTTGGAGGGAGAGTGGGAAACTATTTAGGAAAAGAGCCCCAAATGCATCCAAGCAAGGTTTGAACATCGATATTCCCGTCCTCAGTAGTCTAGCTCAACACGAAACAATTGCGTAAGATAACTATGCGACCGAGGTGGGTTTTCTGTGTCAACAGGTTATTTAAGTTATAATCAGTATATGTGTTTATTGTTTGTTTTTTGTATAGTTTGTGTACTTCGCTAGTATCGTATATAGAGTAGCCTACATACATGTAAAGTGAAAAGATTGTTAAAAATTGGGGGAGAAGAAGGATTGATAGGAGACTCTTATTCATAATTTTTATTAGAGCAAAGTAGAAATACTTTATAGGTTCGAAGCCTTTTTAAGACCTCTGAGGTAGCTCCTCCATCGCAAGATTCCCCATGACTCACTCCAGGGGAGAGGAAGAAAGGTTGGAAAGAAGAACGAGGGCCACTGACGCTGGATACACGACATTATCCAACACCCTCTTCACTCTTCCACCCCTGCCTATGCCAACAGTAAACCCGATTCTCCCTCCATGCCCCCACCCAGCCTTCAGACCCTTGATGATTCCCCTCCACCTCCATTGAATGGGAACATCTAGCCTGGGACTTTGCGGAGATCCACAAGTAATATTTCTCGGAGGATGAAGACACGAAGCCTTCCCTAAAATATCCCCGTACCCGGTGACTTAGTCCATCCCATCCCTGGACCCTTAAATACAGCTAATTAACAAACCCATTCACTTCCCCACATCCCATCCCAACCATCATATCTCAAACCCGCCCTACCAATAGTGTACTAGCCATCACCTTAACAAACAACATTTACCCCCAACCACTATCTTCTCTTTTTATTTTACAAGAGCGCTCCATCTACCCTCCCCACACCTTTCTGGGGCATATAACAGCATTCTGATTTATACATAAAATGCAGAATTTTAATGATATTTCAAAATATTGGAAGTTCATATGAAAATATATGTCGCAATTAAAAAAATAATTGCCACCATCATTTCTAAATAATTATTTTTTGAAATGTTTAATTTCATAAAAAATAATTTTAAAAAGCTATGACTTCCATACCAAAATTCAGTTATCTTGATTAGGCCTAATTAGAGAAACATATCGTATTAGACGACACTAAATAGGCTCATCGACCCTATGTATATTTAAAAGGAAATGGCTTGCTAAAAATATTTCTATAATAACACAATTTGTGAATTCACAAATTTATGTTTATAATACGATAGTTTGATTAATATAGTGTTTAATTTGTTTGTATATCAGTGCCGTACCCAGGGGTGGATGCAATACGTCATTCCTTCCCCCCTCCTTTTTCAAAATCTTTCCAGCAAAGAACCACTCTAAATAAATTATAGAAGCATCCAATTTTCAAAAATTTGCAGGGAGAGGCGCACTCCTCAATCTTGTAAATGCATCCGATTTAAAAAAATTGTCCACGTTAGAATAATTCCACATGGTTTATGGGGGCATGAAGTTTTCAAAAAATCCCCAGGCAAAGGCCATTCCGAATTGCTTTCAGAGCATCCCCTTTAAAAAAAAGCTGGTTAGGGAATACTTCAAAAAGCTTATAGAATCATCTATATTATACACATATTTAAAGGAAATACAGCCTAAAATCGCGCCTAAGTGTATCAATTTTTCTTTCAACGTTTTCCTTGAAAGGATCTTTAGACTTGGGTTGGAGGGAAAACTCTATATTTTTCTAACTCTTCTCTCCCCTTTCACAAATATGGTTCTGCCACCACTGATCCTTCTCTTCGATTAAAACACTAAAAGTGACCCATTTTGTGGGGAAAATAGCATGGTAAGCTACCATTACACATTATAAATGTGACCAAAAAGTTACGAATTAAAAATGTACTTAACAATAGGTTTGATCATTGTATCTAAACTAAGGTCACTTACATTATCGAAATAGTTGCTCTTAGTTACCATTTAAAAGAGCCGCTTAGTATCAAAATTGAAAACTAGGAGTTGTAAACTAACTGAAGAAGAAACTTATGAAATGCTACATTTGGAGCATCGCACTGTATGGAGCCAAAACTTGGACTCTTAGGAAGATGGAAAATAAATACTTAAAGAGCTTTGAAATGTGGTGCTTGAGAAAACTTTAAAAGATCAGGCGGGCAGACAGGGGAACAAATGAAGAAGTCCCAAGAAGAGTCGGTGAGAAGAGATCCATTTTGAATATGATTCTTCGCTGCAAATCAAACTGGATCGAACACATCCTTAGGAGGAACTGTCTTCTGCATGGCGTCATAGAGGGAAAGGTTGAAGGAAAGAGGAGCTTAGGAAGAAGGAGGATTCAAATGCTAGATGACTTGAAGGAAAGAAGAAAATTCTGGGTGCTTAAGGAAGAGGCAGAGGACAGGATGAATTAGAGGTCCAAGTTCCACTGACAAAAGGAATGGACCTGTCGTAAGACAGAACACATAATAATAAGTTACCACAACAAGAATTGAAATGGCATTAAGAGATTTTTTAGTCAAAAGTAATTGTCTTCGTCTATAGTGGTTATGGAGCTCTGCCACCTGAGACCCCCCCCCCCCC
>CABFOV010008391.1:0-23760 GCA_902141375.1 Timema poppense
ACTGTAGGTCCTCCATTTCATCTCACAATCACCCTACCAATACACATTAGCGTAAGTGCGTATAACCCGAACGGGTAGTAAGTCCCGGTGCTAATAATAATAATAATAATAATAATAATAATAATAATAATAATAATAATAATAATAATACTAATAATAATAATTTTACCATTCGTCTCGTATCGTAAACTTTCTTAAAATCAGTAAATTAATGTGTTTGCTCTAATCTAGCAACTAAATATCTATTAGGGGGCCGAACCTAAGAAGCTTATGGCGTACCATTTAATGTTTTCCATTATTGTACAATTCCAGATATTCTTTGGACAGAAAGGATTTTTCGAAAAATGAGCTTCGCAACATTTTTATGGACTTATTTTTGCAAAACATTTCTTTGGCCAAATACTTAACCTTAAATATAAATGTAACAAATAAACGTCAACTCTACCTACTAGTATGAGCAAACATTGAAAGATATTCCACATTAGGTCATTCACATTTTAAAGAAATAAGTTTTTATATTTACTAGTCAAACTTTCACTGCTCAAATTATTGGGAAAAATATGGCATTCAACTTTTACTTTAAGAGTGAATCTGTGAATGATATATTAATATATTCGTAAAGTGCTTCCAGACCAATTTTACTTGCTTCCGCTGTACACTTACCATTTGTAGGTTGATAATATTAAATGGTTCAAGCCAGTAGTGTTTTTCAGTCATGGACAACGCTAAGTCGCCTTCTCAAATGTTCGTTGTGCATTGGATATGAAGGTGAAGTCTGAAGAGAGATCTGTCAAAATGTTTGCTAAAAATATTGTTCATTAAAAGTTCAGTGACGTGCTGGGCATATTTAATGTGAAACAACTAAACAAGGCTTAAATTATTTATAGCTATCATAAATTAATAATGAGGCTATTTTATTGATATGCGTTGTCAATTGTTATTTTCCTACCAGAGTAAATTTTCAAATTAATTGAAATCTTAAAATGTAGCTCGTACGCCTTTAAAAGGGGGGTGTGGGGGTGTGAAAGGAGACGCGAGAAATGACTACTATTTTTTTGCAGTTTATATATATATTTTTTTTTTGCCAGAATAAATAAAATATTGCTCCAGTAAAAATATACTTTAATTTTCTTCACATGGTGACCTCAACAGTATTTTAATATCCATCAAGGGTGTCCTGGAATTTAATTAAAACTTTTTTTCTTTATTTAAAAATATTCCCATCTAATTCTATTTTTGGGGCAGATATTCAATAACTGTTGATATCACCATGTGAAGAAAATTAAACTCTCTTTTTATTGGAGCAATATTATTTTCTATTTTGTCCAAAAAAATATTTAGCTATAAAAACTCGCGCCACCTTCCACCCCACCCTTAAAGGTACAACCATGAATCGTATATCATTTGAGAAATCTTTGATCAATGTTGCCAACTTAAAATGTATTTAGTGTTTTCCTGTCAGATTTTAAATAAACAAAGTAAATAAGATGAAGTATTAGGGTCTTAAAGCAAGCCGCTGCTGATAGGGCATGCTGGGGGACTCAATTTGGGCAGATAGGGCATGCTGGGGGACTCAATTTGCGCAGATAGGGCATGCTGGGGACTCAATTTGGGCAAGGCAGTAGACCTGTTGAAATATGGACCAACATAATAATAATATATTTTGATACGATCCTCGGCTGCATATAATTTTATTGAGTTATCTGCGTTGTGATGAACACAGGACATGCCATATGGACTAGAGAAATATAAATCCAATTTATTCACTTCTTTCTTGTCCCTTGTTACTATGCGGTGTGTATCGGAGCGTATTTGATTGTGTTATTCAACCCAACACACTCTAGTCTCCAGTTTCTTACCCAGCGGGTAATGAGCACATGTAGTCTTGTCGGTAAACCTCGTGGTGGTTTCACTTTCCTATTAAATGTCTCTCTTTACACCACGGAGTGTGAGATTCGTATACAGGGAAGCTTTGGTTCAACTTTGTTTTGTAAGCGGCGCGATTGTTTTGTTAGGTCAGTAAATCAAGTTTGGTTTCTAATGGTTACCCAATTAAGAAATAGTTGATAATTAGAACTCTCAGTTTTGTTGGCGGAACAAAAAAAACCTGGCTAGTTCACTTCCGAGGTCATAGAAATGACCTACGGACTAATAATCTCAACATTTCAAATACTATCTAAGAATATAATTTTATTTTAACAGATTGTCTGTGTCCTAGGGATAGGAGAGCTAAAATGATATACATCTAACAAGCTTTAGTCCGTTCATTGTAAAATGTTGCTCAAGGTCATTCGATAATAAAAATTCTATGATTATCTACATCTACACTCTTATAATATTATAAAGAGGAAAGATTTATTTTTTATTTTTGTAATGGATAAACTCAAAAACTACTGGACCTATGTTAAAAATTCTTTCACCATTATAAAGCTACATTATCAGCGAGTAACATAGGCTATATTTTATTTTGAAAATTTAATTTATTCCTCATAAAAATGTCGATAGTTTTACACATGGTATAAAAAATTGCCTAAAAATATACTTCCTCCGCGTACGCTGCAAAAACTATTGATATTACATTAAAAAAATACTATACATATTGAACGTTCTCACTTATGTGAACAAAAAAAGTCCGCGAGACAATATATGTAATTATTATAGTTATGTTACAATAAATGTTTTTGGTTGAAATTAGTCAACTAAAACACGGATGCGAACAAAAAGTGATTACATCCGTATCATGATATGAATCCTTATCCAAATCAATTATTTAATCAAAACCTTGATCTCCCCGTCATCGGCAGTCCAGTCTAACTGCAAGAGCGTTGTGTTGACCACGCAACCACTGAAGCGGGTGTGGTGGGTTGCTAGTAAGCTATAAATAGTGATTCAAATTATATTAAATCGTTTCAATTCACGATTTATAACGGGTCAAACTTGCTATTTTGTACCTTTTATATATCATTGTTAAGGTAAAGTAATTAATGTATAAGGCTTAAATTTAGTTTAAATAGACATTACCTGTTTCGCTGGCCGCATGGTCTAAGGTGCTACTCTCGCAGTAGACTAGACTGCCAATGATGGAGAGATTGAGGTTCGAATCTCGGTTGGGTGTACTAAGGTTTTTTTTCAAAATTGTTTCCACTCTTTCTCCGCTAGAATGCAGGTACACTTCCTATAAATATAACCTTCCTATTCCCTATAACCAATAGAGTAACTAGTACTTAATCCCATAATCCGAACGGGTAGTAAGACCCGGTGATAAAAAATAGACATTCATATGAGATGTACACAATGAAATCGTTTACAAAACTGATGGTAAAGAAAAGTATTTTTTATAAGTGGTAAAATTACATCATTTTAACCATACATAAATACGGATTTTTAAACCCCAATAATTTTATTTTTTCTCATTTTGTAAGATAAAATGTCGTTATTTTGAATTAATTTGTTTATTTCTATCAACTTCACTCGTTAATTTTTTTACTTTGTCAGAATTGATCATAGTTTTTTTTAATATTGAAATGTCTTGTTTTGACTGTCCCAATTATAGACAACAAACAGTGACTAGCAGAACATAATGTCAGGCCAAGAGAGTCAGATAATCCCAACTAATGACACACACCTAGGCAAGACCGACGCCGTATTCTTTTTCTGATCGGTGTTGCTGGAAAGGGCTGAGACACTACTATTTGCAATCTTTTCCAAAATAATACCCCTACACCCACTTATGTTTAATTCCCTACCAAAACTTTATACATGCAATAAAGCTTAATCATTCTTGCTATCGAATGGACCTTAAAAACGTATAGCATCCTGTCACTTTGATAAATAATTTTGACGTTTGTCAAACTGTCGTAGCTTGTTTTAGAGGCAGATAGTAACGAAACCAATTATTACTATTTATTTTTTTATCTCCCAGAAAAGGTAAAATGTATTGCTGTAAACCTTATTTTAGCTATCATATAGGTCAAATTAAGGGATTCCTGCTCATAAAAAGGGCTTCTTTTCCAGCGTGATGTGGGCTCTACTCATTTACGTCAATAAACTTTCGTTTGTTTTGTGTTGTTGGAATCATGGACTATCATATCTAAATTAAGTTACGTTTTAATGTGGAACTAATATTATTATTATTACTATTAGATTTGCTGAACTGTACTTTTACCTTAAACGAAGAGCCAAACTCAGATAGTTCTTTAAGGAACTTTAAATATATAAGGTTTTAAATTATATGGTCTTCATTTTAAAATATACTTTTATTTTCAATTGTTTTTATATAAATAATTTTTATAGTTTTTTTTGTAGCAACTTAGTATCTCCCTTTACTAATTTAAATTGTTTTTTAACTATCATTATTTTCTCCTGTGTAATTCTGTAGTTTGTCGTTGTCTTGTGTATTTGTCAGTTCTGTTCTTTTATTGGTCTTGTGAGTGTTGATCAGCACTGTAATAAGGGAAATTAAAATTTAATTATTTGTTTTAAAGTTATTAGTTTCTTAATGTATCTGTTCTTTTAATAATCTAACTAAGAGAGCTGTGTGGTAATAGTTTAAAATGTTTTAAGGTTATTAATATGCCCATATTTATTTTTTATTTAGCAATTATTAATCTTTCTACTCGTTTGGGCTGCACGCTTATTTACTAACTACACTAATGGTTTTAAGGATGAGATGTTATATATAGGAAGTGTACCTGCGTTGTCGTGAAGGAAAAGTGGAAAACAATTTTAGAAATACCGCCCTCAGTACACCTGACCGAGATTCAAACCTCTATCTCCTCATTGGAAGTCTAGTCTACTGAGAGAGTAGCGCTTTTAGAGCATTCGGCTATCGAAGCGGGTAGTAACCCTTATATTCTTCTATCGCTTAGAAGGGTTAATGCATGGCAGACAGGTCTGCCTTTTTAATTTAGATTGAGAAGGGAGTAAATTGTTTTGTGTGTTTGTTGTAATAATATGGAATTATACATCTCAATAATGTATTATTCATATCTTTATTCAAAATTACGATATTTTAAATGAGAGTGGGTAGTAAGATTTATTTGTGTTAAGTTGTTAAGTTGCAAGTTATGGCGACATCCTTCTACATCTCTGTTTAAAAAGACAACGCAGTTTTGTGAACAGAAATGCACCTGAATGACCACACCTTTTTTCTTTTAGGAAGCTTCGAGAAGGAAATGTCTCTTGATATACCCCTTCAGGGTACTCATCTCTTCACTTTCCTTCCTGACGAGGAGCCGTGTAGGTGGAGTCTATGACATCCTAATCTGTATTATAGATTTCACGTGTCGGGAATTATCATGCAAATAAAGTAATAGTCGGGTTTTTATTAAAATCTACAACGTGTGAAATATCTAGCAAAAAAGTGTTTATTTACTTATAATTAAAAAAACTATAAAACACCAGAAATTTTAATTTATAAAATAAGACACCATCCCTTTTTAATTAATTATACAGAACAGCAAACTTGGACCCAATTCAATCGTTATATCAAATATCACCCTAATGGTGGCGTACAAACATTAATATATTAGGCTAGCGCTTTTAAACGTTGCAATGTGTATATATTTATAAAAGATAAGTTGGCAATCAAAGGTGTAACTATTATTCTATTTTTTGTACTAGCTTACTTATAATATGCTACACTTTTGATTTGAAAATTCAATTTTTCTGATTCTTTTCTCGTTTCAATGCGAGTCTTATTTTTGAGGTGAAAAGGCTGTTTCTTGTCACAGTACCCGACCATAATAAATCCCACCCCCTTCTCTCTCTCTCTTTCTCCATCTGCACTAATTCAGTATGGATGGAGCGCAGCGCTGTCGCAATTGGGTCGCGCTTCGTTACCCAAGGATTACGGCGTTGTTCTTTATTCCCCGTCTTCCCTTTTGGTTCCACCCTCTTCATTCCCTTTATTCGCCTTTCCCTCGTCTCTCAACAGTGCAGCAACTGTCTCTGTTTGACTGGCACATCTTCTATAACCCCGTCCCCCGCAACACCTTCTACGGCACCTCGTGAATCGTGGGGAGGATTCCATTTCCTCCCCTGCGACAGCAGATTACATTGTTCACCTACACTGCTATATTAAGTGGATTTGTAGTGTACTTTCGCTTTACGTCACGTCTCGCGATTACATCAAACACATGCTAACACCTATTTGAAAGGGGGGGGGGGAGAAATTTCCACAGCCTACCTCTTCTAAACACCTTGGTGAAGTGAAATTGTCGTCCTTCCGTTTGGTGGGGGCGGAGCTCAATCCACTGGGATTGGTTAGTCCCAGACGTTAGCTCAATGTGTCTTATAACACCACTCTGCTCTCTCAACAACGTACAGACCCGCCAAGAGATGGCCGAGGTGTCTTAATACTTCACTTGGTTACCGTTTACGGCTAGTATGTTGTCATAATCTTAGTCGGGTGCGTTTAGGGCCAATTTTCCACTTGTAATCTATAATTTTTCCTGTGGTTTTCTCATTTGTTCTTCACGTTAAGGGGGCCGCCTTTGTAAGCGAGAGATAGTACAGGACTTCTGGGTTTGAACCGGACAAAATTAATAACGAAATTAAACTTATTGGAATGTATTCAGTATATGTCCCTCTATATTCTCTGAAAATTCCCAAGTTTTCCCATTCCGGAAAAATCCGCCATCTTTGAAAGAAAAACAGCAATTCTAAGGTTTCACTTAAAATTCATTATCTCGAGATTCGTTGTTCATACAGAGGCCTAATTTATGTCAACGTGTCCCTATTGAATTCTTCTATAGTAAAAATATATCATGGTGATGAAGATCTATGAGTAGCCTAAATAATATTATATATAGTAAAAAAGACTTGTTATAGGTAATACTTAACAATTTTATTTTATTTTGCGGCATTATTTGTGCTCTTATGAAACTTTTACCTGAAATAAAAGTTGTAGAGCGTACGATGCCGTATCCAAATCCTATATGTTAACTGTCTCTATTTTAAGGCGGTCACGATGCTCAGACGTTCGTTCGGCCGGGTGCGATTTGGGCCTTCGCAGGTTCAATATAAACGAGCAATAGACGGTCTTTGCCACCTTCCGGTACTGACAGATCTCTAAAGAAATCCTGTTGGGGTGCCTCCACGGGGTGGCCCCTGGGCAATGTGACTGACGTTGGGGTCCGGCATAGCTAAATCCTAGAGAAGGTCATCTTTGTTTGAGGAGCGGGGCTTATCGACGCACACTAAGTGGTTGGTAGTGCGTACCCGTGTAGCGGGGATAGCTGGTCAGGGCACCTCCTCGAGGACCCCGCTGGGCAACTCCGGACAGCCGGTCTCAAAGAAAGTGCTGAGGGTGTGGCAACCAAGATGGTGTGTGATACAGAAAGTATTGGGATTTTTGAGAACGAAGGTTGTGAAGACGGCTATTCGGAGGCTGAACTCCTGACTTCCTCGTGATAGGCGATCATCACTAGGAGGAACCAACTCCTCCCTCCATCTGGTCCCAGTGGAGGGAGTGGGTGGGGGTGGGGGGTTCTTAAGTAACCCAAGACAGGCTGACATGGAAGGGCTGGTACAGGTTTTTTTCAGGTGTCCTTATACCCAGAACGGCAGTCGTGGACTCCAGTCCATGTCCGGCGAAAAGGTTCCGGTTCCGATGGATATCAGTGGTTGGGGTCTCTTCAGAGCTGTAGTTGGATATCCGTGTCTCTATGTTAAGAACAACGCTTACACCGAGCCCGAACGTCCGCCATGTTCCCACCAGGTGACGCGGAGCGGACACAACGTGCGGTGCCCGCTGAAAAACAGCAGCCTGTCAGTTCATAACACACTTTATTTAAATGCTGTTATGTGTTGTAGCTGAACATATATTTTAATGTATTGATCCAATATATTCCACACTTACTTCAATAATCTTCTAGCTGAAATAAAATAAGCTCCAGCTGCGCTTCATAGTCAGAATAAACCTTGCCTAGCAAGGTTCTGAGTGAATAGCTATAAAATAAAATATACTTTTTTCTATAAGCCAACCACAATTATTTTCATTAATACACTATTAATTGCAACTATAATACAAGAATAATACTTTGTCATTTAATATAAATGATAATTTCTGCTCCTTCAAATCAAGAAAATGTTGTCTTGGTGCGCCTTTCATTGTCCAACTTCTCTAAAAAAAATTAAGTTAATTTTATCATTTCAAAATTAGGTTTGACTAATTAGCACTTTGCTGGTTACGTTAATCTAATAATTTGTTTGTTTCTTTCCCCTATTGGCCTAGTATTGAGTTTTTTTTCTATTGTTAGTCTATGTTCGAGATCAGCACCACATAATTAATTTAAGATAAACTAAAATATTAAGGAATGTTTTATCATACCTGTTAAAAATCTCTCAATTTTTTTAATCAAAAGTGTTTTGTCTGGCTCCATATTGTTCTCATTAATTTTGCTTTCTTATATGGGTTGTAAACGTTTGGTGCAAACATAACCAGAATAATTTAACTATTTCCTTATATTGTTAATGTCGTTGCCACAAACATTTATACAACAAGTGCTATCCGTCAATACTATACTTATTGTAAGTTAGTGCGGGCGTTATCCGGCAATCAACTTGCTGGTCGGCAGTAGCTCTAGTATTGCCTTCCTAGATCCTTTTCTGAGAGAGCAGTCTTTGCAGAGGGATTGTGGCCATGCTTCAAGTTCAAATTGGAGATTTGTTTCTAGCTCTTCGTCATATCTAATCACACACACCACTACACAACTTTATCTCAACGAGATTTTCCAATTTAAACAACAAATCCAGACTCATATTTTTGCTATCCAAACATTTAAAGTTTAGGGGAGTTAAGGTTCTCTTAAGCGGAAACAGATTTTGACACACTGATTGTTTCTAATGGAATATAAGAGGCAAGGTATGTAAATAAATAAGTGATTGTAGGAGAAGATAATGATATACTAGTTATTTTTATTGCAATAGCTGGATCAAATACGTTCATGTTAATACCAAGTAAAGGCAATCGTCCTCAAAAATATTCATTAGTCAATTATTGATTATTTGGGTGAGATGAAAAATTACGTACTATTCATACATGCATTCACGGGATGTACATCCATTATACATGCCATGGGTAAACTACAACAAGCCTTTGATAAAATGAAACTTGATAAAAATATACATTTATAAGTGGTCATATTTTATCACAGTTCGTTACCATCTCAAGATATTACCAAAGCTGGAAAAGTATTTATTTGTGTGTTATATGGCGGGAAAGTACAGATACGCTCAATGAGTTGCGTTATAAAATTTACCTGAATAATATTGCCAAACAACGAATATACATAGAGTTCAAACTTGAATCACTTCCTCCAACTTCAGACGCTGCAAGACAACACACCTTACATGTTTACCTACAAGTACAAATATGGAGGCATATGAAACGATCCACTGGAATGGGGATGAAAATAAATAATGGCAAATTTAAACCTATTCCAACCTTACAAGCACCGGCACCACATAATTATTTTTTCCATGCCTACTGTCTTGCAACTGTAAAAAGGATGTGATAGCTGAAGTTGTGGATGTTTAAAAAATAGCCGGATGTGTGTTCCAACATGTGCGTTTATTTTTCTGGCTATGGTTGCACCAAACGTTAACAAACCTTAAAAGAAAGCGAAATTAATGAGGACAATCTGGGGCTAGACAAACATTTTTGATTAAAATATGCAGCGATTTTTAACAGGTATAATAAAACATTCCTTAATATTTTAGTTTATCTCAAATTAATTAAGTGGTGTTGATGTCGAACATAGACTAACAGTAGAAATAACTCAATACTAGGCCTATAGGAGAAATAAACGAATTATTACATAAACAAAACCAGCAAAGTTATAATTAGCTACATTTACTTATGAAATAAAAAAATTAACTTATATATTTTAGAGAAGTTGGACCATGAAAGGCGCACCAAGACAACATTTCCTTGATTTGAAGGAGCAGAAATTATCATTTAGACTAAATTACAAAGTATTATTTTTGTACTATAGTTGCAATTAATATTGTATTAATGAAAATAATTGTGATTAATTTATAAACAAACGTACTTTTTATTTTATAGTTATTCACTCAGAACCTTGCTAGGTAATAGCCGGTATTATTCTGAATATGAGGCGCAGATGGATTTGATTTTATTTCAGTTAGAAGATTATTGTATTATTATTATTATTATTATTATTATTATTATTATTATTATTATTATTATTATTAGCACTGCGTCTTACTACTCGTTCGAGTTGTACGCACTTATGCTAATGTATAATTGGTAGAGTGATCGTGGGAGCCGAACCACAGTGGAGGTCTGGAATTCCACACATTCACAAGTTGTGAAGGAAGGGTTTGGCAATTGGATAAATCTGTGCCGGGACCGAGGATTGAACCCCACACCCCCCAGTACAGAACTCTGACACCTTACTCTTAGACCGCCAGGTCACCAAGATTATTTTAGTAAGTGTGGAATATATTGGATCAATACATTAAAATATATGTTCAGCTACAACACATAACAGCATTTAAGTAAAGTGTGTTATGAACTGACAGGCTGCTGTTTTGTGGCGGTCGCCGCACGTCGTGTCCGCTCCGCGTCACCTGGTGGGAACATGGCGGACGTTCGAGCTCGAAGCGTTGTTTTTAACATATAAATAATTAACATACATGATTTAGACACGGCATCGTACGATCTAAAACTTTTATTTCAGATAAAAGTTTTATTAGAGCCTAAATAACGCCGCAAAATAAAATAATTGTAAAATTGTAGGTATAACAAGTATATATTTTTTACTGCATATACTATTATTTAGGCTACTCGTAGACCTAAATCACCATAATATATATATTTATATTATAGAGGAATTCAATAGTGATACGTTGACAATAATTAGGCCTGTTTATGAATAACGGTTCTAGAGATATTTAATTTTAAGTGAAACTTTAAATCGGGTTGAAGCGTGGTTGGGAAAATTTGAGAATTTTCAGAGACTGTAGAGGGACATATACTTAATACATTCCAATAGGTTTAACTATGTTATTAATTTTGTATAGGCTCAGTCTTTCTTCTCGCTAACCGCCCTGTATCAAAAATGACACGCATGCGCAGACGTTCAGCTATAACGCGATATTTAGTTGTACGATTTGTTACTTCAAAATATGTTCATACCACTAGTCAACATATTCCAACAAGGTTATTTTTTTATATAACAACCTTATGTTTTGAGTTTTAATAATAGTGTTAAATTGGCCTATATTTTTAGCGCTAAGAAACCAGGCTTAATGAAAAAGGACTTTAGATTTATCCTTTCTTTTGCAAATACAGGTTTTTTAATAGGCTCGAAACAGAACTTTTTTTTAAATATTTGAGAACTAGCAGAGATCTTTCCTCTTTACTTTGAGATAAGATGTTTAGATTTCTTTCCCTTCTTTCATATTGACATGACAAAGGGTGGTTGTACGTAAATGTTGAAAGGGAGTATAAGCCTAGCCAGAATAGAGAACTAGTTCTAGAAAACAAAACAAATCATTGTATTTTAAGCCATGTGGCCTAACAACGATTGATACTTTCTCGCTGACCGAGGCGCCGCCTTGATGTGGGTGTATTTCCTCTAAGCTACCCCACATGGTAAGATTACGTTGTTAGTAGTAGTTGAAATAATAATTACCAACTTGTCTTCTACATGGCAAAGATAGTACAGCCCAATTTTTCTAGGAAAAATCTTATATGTTGGCTGGAAAAAATACTAGATTTACTTGCAAGTATTCATACGCCAAGCTAATAGTATGTGATGTGCTTCTGATACATTTGATGGATATTACCAAGACTCATAAAATAACACAAATAATATATTAAAATGTTATTAATGTTGACCGCTATAATTAGGCTTGAATATTTTTTTTTAAAGTGTCTTTCTTCCAAAATCCTAAGTAGGATAGTATTTACTATAATACTATCGTTCTAAGTTATATTGACTTCAAAACACACTTTTTTTTCTTCATAATATTACTTTTGTTTAAAATGTTTTATAGTTTATATTGATAAATACAAATAATACAACTTTATAAACTTACATACGTGCAACTTAAAATTAATAATTATTCCTGATAGATTATCATAAATAAGTAAATTATTTAAGTAAAACCGCTCAAACTAATAGTATATTTGATATTGATTTTGAACTATTGTATTCACTAATAAAAAAAGGGTCTGTTATAAACCAATAAACGAAATTACTTCATCGAATTAATTCACTCTTCGACTCTAATCCTGCCCTTTAAGGTTGACGCCTTAGACAAAGGTGAGCTAAGGGTTTGCTATTATACAAGAATGCAATTAGTAGTGTTGCCTGGAGTTTAAACTTGTTGTATGATACCGGGTGTAATCCCTTCTAGAAACTTGTCTGGTTGGGATAGGAAGGGGTGGAAGGAGTGACCGACGCCTTGAGGCCATTTCGGTGTTGTTGGTAAACGTGCGGACGACGCTATGAAATTGCTATCTAACGCACTTATCTACATAAAGTGGGGCATTAACATTTTCCTTTAAATGCTGTAATGACGCAACCATTATAACGATAAAAAGAGAGTTAAAACCATGTTTAGAGATAAATTTGTAAGAATGGTTGGTTTTAACAAGCACATTACCTGCTCCTGTGGCTATATGGTCCAAGGCGTCACTCTCGTGTTAGACTATACTGCTGATGACAGGGAGATCTGGGTTAGAATCCCGGTTGGGTCTACTGAGTGTGGTTTCTCCTCTCTCTCCACGTAAATGTGGATACACTTTCTCTAGATTCAAACTTCTTTGTCCCTAACTCACTAGCCTAATTACTGCATGCCTGTAGCCTGAATAGGTAGTAAGACGCGTTGCTTTTAAAAAAACTTTTTTTTTTACATTTTCCCTCACATTATGTTAACCGTTTTAAACCAATTGAACACAATTTTTTTATTTAAATTTTTATTTTTATTTATTCTCTCTTTTATTTTTCATTTTATTTATTCTCCTTACTTATTTTTGACCTACTGTGACTTATCATTCGACTGTAAGTAAAAGTTGTTTTTCTAAATAATGGTAATTTATTTTATTTCTATACCTTTCACAACCTTCATAATATTTGTTTTTGTCCGAGCGTGTTGATTCTACGCTCCCACAGTGCACTCATTTTAACTCTTGAGCAAACATTTCTTGTTTTATTATTTTATGAGTTTAGCTCACGATCGAATAACCTTAAGGTTTTTCCCGAACTAGAAACTACAACAAAGTGTCGTTCGGGCTATACGCCTGTGTACTAATTACACTAATGTGTTAGGGAGTACTAAGGGTTTAATTTAGAGAAACTGCACCCGAATTTGCTTGTAGGGAGCTCAGAAAATCATTTAGGAATACTACCCTCAGTGCATCCGATCGGGATTGAACCCCGATCTCATAGTCTTTGAAATTTTAGTCTAACACTCGCTGTTTACTTGATAATAGATACCCTCCTCGGTGGCGTAGTTAGCTAACGCTATAGTACCGTGTTGATCTAGACTGGCGAGGGCGGGTAGATCGAAGTTCGAATCTCGTTCGGGTGAGCTGGGGGTGGCTTTTCCTAAATGGGCTTTTACACTCTCCCTCCACGTAAATGCGGGTTAATTTCCTCTAAAATGTAACCTGCCCTATTCCTAACCCATTAGCGTAATTAGTACTAAAGCGTGTAACACGCACGGGTAGTAAAACGTGGGGCTAAATAAAATTATAATCCATTAATAATATGAAAGCGGCAGAGTGTGTTTTTAAACATACTTAGTCAAATGTGGGGTATTTTAAATTTCATAGAACTAAAAATATTTTCCTGAATTTTTATCAGGGGTCAATCATGCATAATCCACGTAACGCTTTTTTCTTATTACTTTTTTTATATACCTCTTGTATCCTTCTCAAAAGCGTTAGGCCTATGTGGCTTATGGATGACACCTCAACCCATTTGATGCATTCTATGTTCGCTTTGTTATAGAATACAGTTTTATCTTTTCTCACACACACACACACACACACACACACACACACACACATATATNTCCTCAAGTTTGGTAAAAAAAAAAATCTGTATTAAGACACAAAAACTAAAGTTTAGTTTTTCCTTTAAAACACTACCCGATACTTATCTCAATTTGGGATTAAAATGGAAAAGACCAACAAACAAACAAAAATTCTTTAACTAATTTAATATATCTCTAAGCAAACATGTTTTTGCTATATTATAAATACCCTAAAGTTTTTTTTAGAACCGTGTCTTAGTACCCTTGCGGATTAAAAGCTTATGCACTAATTACGTTAATGATTTTAGGGATTAGGGAGGTTATATTTAGATGAAGTGTACCCGCACTCGGAGGGCTGGTGGAAAACCATTTTAGAAAAATCACTCTCAGTACACCTGACCTGGATTCGAAACGCGATCTTCTCGTCATTGGCAGTCCAGTCAACTGCGAGATTACTGACTTAGACCATGCGGCTACCGAAACGGGTGTAATATGGAGTCGTTACTATCCTTCTCACCTTTGAAGGTGCAATGCTATTGTGTATTCAACATTTCCTAACCAATTTCAGTTAAGTACACTGTTTTGATGAGTAATCATTCCAAGTGCTGATAGTGCAGTGCTTGTAGACTACAAATGAATTGGTGAGAGTGGAAGTGTGTCATCAAATGTTTAATGTGTTTTGGAGCTGGTCGCTTCCTGGGGAGATAAAGGACTAAGGACCTTAGCGAATCTCTAGTTATGGTTAATTGTCCAGCAGACGACGAAGTCTGGGAATAATTGAGGCAACGTCAAAACATTTCTAGAAATGGTCCAGGATGATCAAATGATAAACCTGATTGAAATGTAAAGTTTAGTAAAACATGAATAATGTTTTCAATAATTATAACAACCAAAGAGCGTATCCGAGATTATTTTAAACCTTTAGACCTCGTTTTGTGGACGAGAACACTGCGGTTTTATATTTTAAAGGGCTCCTTTTTATTTAAAACCTCCAAAAAACCTTGTTAGCCTCTTATAAGAGTAGCAATTTTACTCTTAAAAAATTGCCATTTTGTATTTATCCGTTTGGAAAAAAAAGTTTTGTCTCTTTATCAAGTGATAACATTTTAATGCATTTGTTGAAGTTAACAAAAGAAAAATATTTTGGGGTGGATTAAAACAGTAGTTTTTCTAGTATCTTATCACAATTGTGGAAAAACAACTTTAATAACCCATCCTAGAGCCGTGCTAATTGTATCGTGCTATGGGTGATTGGTGGCGTTCACTAAGTACGATCCTTGGCGCTAATAACCCTTAGAGCTTGTATTGATAGTATATAATAGTAACACTTTTCTTAAATATAATTTACAAAAATATTTTCCTTTTTTTTAGCTGATTTGCGTATTCAACCCACACGCACAAGTGCTAGCACTACTCATTTATTCCTGGCCTGTTATGTTGGATGGTTAAAGCCGCTAATATCCCGTTATGTCACTATGGGGTGAAATATAATTTTGAGACGGTAGGAGAGATGGATATTCCAATTTTAAAAGAAAGTGCCTTTTAGAAGATAGAGAAATTGTTAACATTTTACACTATTAATATTTATTTAAGTTATTTGAGGTATTTATTTAACGTTCACTTTCTGAGCCGACTGATTATATCAGCACATTATCTATAAATTAACTTAAATCTAGAACAGACACAACATCCAGCCCCCATCTGTTAATTAATCACTGTGAAAGGGGAAACCCACATTTCAGCTATGATACATTTTTCGTCCATGGACATTTAAATCAGTAGCCAGACACGCTACCGGTTGAACTAGATTGTCGTACTTTCACTGTTAATTCATATTATTAGTTCATAGGAATTGATAATATCAATCATAACTGATGGCTACAGATAATATGATTTTACGTATGAACACGCGAAGGTAGTAATTTATCTATCTGGCAGATAAGGCTCTTCCTATGAAAATTGGATTGTATTGGATTTACATTGTAGATGTCCCATGGTCACATTTGTTCATTTCAAGAACTGCCACAAACAGCCTACACAAATAACCTCAAATTTGCTGTGATGAATCTAAAATGCAGGTAGTGCCTAGGTAGCTGCAACTGCACAAGGAGTTCCTGCTGAGCTCGATGACGTCACTAATTAGTTGTTTTTTATACTGTGTATCTCCGCCCGCCTTCCACCGTTGTTAAGCGCTGCGTGAGAATAACCAGTGCCTGCTCCCCCTTGCGTGACGCAACCCGCACTACTATTCGTTGAGCCTTATTTAATTGGGTTCGCGGTGATGAAGTGGCCCTCAGTGATACAACCTAGACATCCTGAACAAGGTTCATCAGTCGTGGTTCTTGCAGCGACAACCACTGCAATGACGGGAGTAATTAATCGCACGAATAGTGTACTCTACTACATCTGGAGGACTGGAGTCTCTTTCCGTCTCCTAGAGATTTTTTTCTCCCCCTTAGCGATTTCACATCCTTCCTCAATTTTGCACACTTAAGGTGGAAGTGTAGGGGACATGAGAAAAGGCCAGCATTTTTGCAGTTTTTATAGCAAAACATTTGTTTGGCCAAAGTAAAATAAAAAAAATTGCTCCGTTATTGACACAGTTTACATTTCTTTACATGGTGATATCAACATTTTTGTTGAATATCTGCTGATCGCATAGACGAGAAACTTTTTAAATGAAGAGAAAAAAGTTGTGATTGAATTCCAACATATTATTATTAGCACCGCGTCTTACTACCCGTTCGGTTTATACGCACCTACGTTAATGTGTAATGGTAGGGTGACTGTGAGATGAAATGGAGGACCTACAGTTTAACGTGGAATCCGAACCACGGTGGAGGCCTGGCATTCCCCACATTTACAAGATGTCTTGTTAGAGGTGAAGGAAGGGTTTGGTAATCAGATAAATCTGTGCCGGGACCGAGGATCGAACCCCGGCCGCCAGCATAGAAGTCCGACACCTTACCCCTAGACCGCCAGGTCACCCAATTCCATCATAGCCTTGACAGATATTCAACAACTGTTTATATCACCATGTGAAGAAAATTAAACTCTATGTTTGTACTGAAGCAATGTTTTATTTATTTTATCCTAAAAAATTTTGTTATAAAAACTTCAAACACATTAGCCTTTTCTCGCGTCCTCTACATCCCCATCTTAAGTGATTCCTTAAAATTCATTAGTTTATATAATGCTTTAGTTGGGAGAGAGCCTTTACTGGCACTGAATCATATGTTTAAATAATGTAGCTCTAGTGTTATTAACGACTATTACCCGCTTCGGTATTCGAATTATATATATATATATATCATGGGTCGTCATCTGGTCAATCTCATGGTGATTTTAAGTTGATTTTTTAAGAAAACTTGATAGTCATTAAAGTCGAGCTTATAATCTTTTTGAACCCGGAAATATAACAAATACTTTATAATAATATTTAATAATATTAGAGTATGACCAAACCTAACTCTATCAGTATTAATAGGTAACGGGCGTATAACGGTAAGACGCATTGACAAAAAAAAAAGAGAGGAAAATGTTAATTAAATTTCTAAAAAGGTGGGGGTAAGAGTATTTGAGAAAGATTGAAATTTAATAACTAATATTAGATATATAGATCATGAAAATATAAAAGAAAAAAAAATTAGAGTGGAGAAACAATGGGTGATCGTGGAACCTTTGATAAACTTATAGTTTGATTGGGGCACAAAAAAGTTTGCCGACCCCCTGTTCTAAGGTGTCACTCTAGTTATAGACTGGACTGCCGCTGATGGAGTTATCAAGGTTCGAAAACCGGTCGCGTGTACTTAGGTTGGTTTTCCCTAAATTATTCTCTACTCCAATAGCGTCATATATATATGACTATATATAATTTTTCGTTAGTAAGCTATCCATAAATTAGTTTATTTTAGAAAAATAAAACCACATTATTATTGATAATGTATAATAGTCCCCCGATACAAATGTTGAACAAAATCATTAAAGCTCTTTATTTAATTTTTAAATATAAATATCAGTCATCAATAAACTTATATAATTCTTTTTATTAGAAAAAAGAATATCAAATATATCATTATTTATAGTGAAAAAACTTTAAGAAGTACCCATTTGGACCAAATCCGTAATAAGGCCATATACAAAAAATTCCAATTTTAAACTCTTTGAAAAACCAGTTATCACCAAACGAGTTTTTACCCAAAACAAAACACGTACAGTATATGGGGTTATTTTTCATACATATCAATCGACAGATATACATTTTAATCAAAATCGTTGGAGCCATTTTCGAAAAATTTTGAATACAAAATCATCCATCGGTAAACTACCCTTAATTTAAGGGCTAAGGTCAAAATAAAAATAGTGCCCCGAGATAACCTATATCCATATATTATTATTATTATTATTATTATTATTAGAACCGCGTCTTACTACCCGTTCGGGTTATACGCATATATCCATATAAAGTTTTAACCATATGCATATAACTCTTTGGATCCGTGTCCAACGACTAACAGACTGACAAAAGGACAGACAAACATGGGGACAGAAAGAATAATGTAAAATCTACTTTTTGGGGTTTTGTGTTGGGTTTAGGCTGGATTATAAATATAATATAATTATTGAATGTTCTATTTTATTATCGACTGGGATAAAACTAAAGATATACAGACAAGGTATTAATTTAGCGAATATCTAAATCACTCAAATAGATACTTTAGAACATAAGGGTTCGATTCTATTTGATGGTTTTCCGACCACACTGGCCAAACGTACAATATAGTATTCCATGTTAGAGATTTCAATTGTCACGTATCTGCCCTACCTATTTATTACCAAACCTACCTTAGAACATCATTCTATCCCATTCAAGTCAAATGTAAGCGAATTTGCTGTTACTAGTGACATTTAGAGGATCGCATCCTTTATATATTCTTTATGGCTGACTGTTCAAGTCTAAGGGGGATTGTCTGACTTCCTAATCTCTACTATATAATAATATATGGGCTTAAATCACCGTCTTCAGTACATTCGACGTGGCTGTAAGAAAGATAAGCGTGAAGAGAGAAAAGAAGTTCCATGATTCAATATATCGTTCACAAAAAAGAATCAGCGTTATCATTCTAGCGTAGACAATTTCGAAACAAAATGAAATAACCTCTTTTTTAGAATCTAGATCTTAGTCTCTCATTGATTTTTTTTTTTACGATAGTGTATAATGGCTTTGAGTGTTATTGTAACGTATTTGCCTTCTTTATGACAACTAAGGATATAATAATAGTAGCGTTTAACCTCTCGCTGTGTCGTATTTTGCAACAGGCTAGGATATAGGGTACTTCAATGGGGGTAAAAAATGGTGGTATCTTTTTAAAGTTTTATATTATGTTTCTCGTCTTGCGTCATTTAGATTCTATGCTGTTCCCGAGTGTAACATCCGTTCTAGCGCAGCGGTCTCTTGGGTGCGAGACGCTCGCTGCCATTATATATACACGTTTTATGTATAAGATCCGCCGAGTGAGAGTGGCGCTTTTAAGTGACGTTTCGCGCTAAGAAGTCCATTTCCTGCTGCTGTTAGGTATAGGGGTCTCGTTGAAGTATTCATCAAGGCTTCTTACGGTAGCAGGCAGCCGTTCGGATCAGCGATGTTGTCGTCGGGGTATGGCGAAGAGGGAGGTTTATTTTCCCTCGCATTTTATCGCTATCTTTCACGATAAAATGGCGTGCGAGGCTTTGAAGTTGGGCTGTACGTATCCAGGGTTAACGGGTGGTATTTCACGAGTTTACTAACGTACACCTGACGCTACACATTTTAGGATCGGCTCGTTTTGGTAGCGTGATGAAATGTTTCGTCATAATGAACAGAAACACCCACCAGGAATTAAATTTCGCTATAATATTTTCGTGTATTTTATGTTTTTCGCGAGGGTTTATTATTATTTTGAATCCGCCAATAACATTTTAAAGAAATATTTGAATACGTTTTTAGAATGTATCTACGTTATTTTATTGAACTTTAAAAAAAAATACATACGTATTTTTACTTTCTCTACTTGTAAGATAGCGAGAAAGTATTGTGATCGTCAAAAAAATAAAACTCAAGATTTTGATGAATCTCGACGTTTCATGACTCCCCGAATCCGAAAAATTTGTTTTTGACTTTCTGTCTGTCTGTTTTCACCTCCAACTAGAGCCTAAACTATTTTACCGATTGGGCTAAAACTTGGTATGTAGGGTTGCCTCGAAGTATTTTTGGAATTGGATATCTAACCCTAAAATTGAGGGTAGTTTACAGAAGGACAAAAAAAGAAAAAGTAGATTTTTTCAGAATCGTATCTAACAATTTTGATTTAATTTCATTTCTAAACATTTACTCGTATAAATATTCCAAACAAAATGGCTTCTCTCAATATTTCGGCAAAATGACATTAAGGCCTCTGGTCTGATGCGTAAATAATATTTTTTTAAATAATATCTCCTAAACTATTTGAGATATAAAATTACTTATCGTTACAAATATGTAGGTCTCTTTATAATACAAATAAGAAGCATATTTTTATAAAACCAATAACTTTCAAGCTATATGTAAATATATATAAAGAAAATCTAACTGAAATGTTGATGGATGTCGACGTCTCAAGACCCCCCAAACCCTAAAAAGTGGTCTTTGCAATGACGTCTATATGTGTGTCTGCTTAAACATAAAATTAGGAGTAGTTTAAGAAAAGGTGAAAAGAGAGAAAAAAAAATCGATTTTGATTAAAATTCGTATCTAGGTGTTGATTAAAATTATAAATAAACTACCCGACTCGGTGGCGTAGTTGGCTAACGCGCTTGTCGTGTTGAGCTCGACTGCTGAGGACGGGGAGATCGAGGTTCGAATACTTGGTCGGGTGAACTGGGGGTGGTTTTTCCTAAATGGTTTTCCCACTCTACCTCCACGAAAATGCGGGTTCACTTCCTCTAATTAAACCTTCCCAATTCCTAACCCATTAGAGTAATTATTACTTAAAGCGTATAACTCGAACGGGTAGTAAGACGCGGTGCTAAATATTATAATAAATATAAATAAATTGGGTATTTTCATTATACGATGTAAATGAATTTTAGGGTACCTTACAGAAGCAGAAATTTCCGTATCTCCGCAACCATTTGAGATACTAAATAACTTAACATTGCAAAATATTAGTACTGTTAAAAATAAAAAACTTTTATATATGAAATATATTTTTATAAATCCAACAGTTTCTGAGATATTGGCAAATATATTAATACAATTTTGTGAGCTTTAGTTGCAAAGTCTTAACGCAATAATTCTCCAATGCAATAAAGTAATTAAATATAAGTAGGTCTCTAAAAGCTTATGTTGTTTTTCCTTAAACCTTCAAGGTGAAATATTTGTACAAAAATAATATATATCCATTTTAGACTCAATAGTCAATATTTACATTTTTTATTGGTCAACATTTATAAATGAGGAATTTAATAGCAATTCGATGGCATGAAAATTTACAACACTTAATAAATTTTGTCGAAAATTTTAACCGGAAGTTGAAATTTAATACAAAATGTTGACCCTTGTAGACCCAACATTGATCTTTTTTTAATCGATATAAACATAAAAATGAGGGCTTTAATTCTTCAAAAACAAAATTATAAAATTTAAAACCGGGATAAAAAAAAGTTTTACATAAGTATAGTGCAATTTATGCTTGAGTTTGCTAGTGTATATTATTTCGTTTCTCATATATTACGAGTTTTGAGTAAATGTCTCCATTTTCAAACAATAGAGCGAGAAAGTCCGTGTTGCGTAATATTTATAGTGTGTCTTACTATCCTTTAGGGCTACACACTAATGTGCCAAGGATGGGGAAGATTAAAATTTAACTGGATTTTGATGTACGTTGAATGAAAAATCATTTAGGAAAAAAACACTCTCCATACACTTGACTGGGATACGAACCCCCCGACTTCCCCGTAATAGAAAGTAGAATTTATTGTGAAAGTGATGCCTCAAACCATGCGGCCACAGAAGTGTTTTTTTAGAATTCTTACTTGTTGTATAGTATTTATTTTGGTTTACACAGTCCAAGAATTAAAGAACAAAGGAGTTTGACTTTATGACCTTGGTCCTATTCCAAATGATGCCTAAATTTATCTAATATTTGTAAACTTCGTTTTAATAGCCTTTTATATAGTTTACTGGCACTAGGGCTGAGTGTTGCTAGTTTTAAGCTCTAAATTACAACTTGAAATAACTGTGCAAGTCGTGTACTAACAACATGTTATTTAAAAACGTGCATCTTGAATACCTCAACAGCATTGGCCGTGGAAATGGTAAGTGAGGTGTTGAGCTAAAGATCACTTAGGTGAGACTTAGATCTGAGTCCCAGTGCTGTTAAAATATTGTTTCAAACACTCCGATTGAAATGGGCGTTTTATAAAAAATAATAATCTGTGGTCAGCATTGAAAACATTTTACAAAATTGCTTGTGTTATTTCATAGGGAGGCCTTTTGATAATATTTATCAAAATTGGCAGATTTAGACTACATATGAAGGGTACAAGAAAAAATGGACAAAATTCAAATTTCAACTTAAATCGAGCTAGTGTTACCACCTGTTAGCCAATCATGATACTTTTATAATGCAGTTAAGATTATAGTTAAAAGCGGTATCTGTCCTATTTTATAAATAAAAAAAAATTACTGGGGTCCTTAAGAGGTTTGCGTTATAAAACTCGTTGTCTTACAAAATATGTATAGTGTGGCTTTCCCACTTTTCCCCTCTACCCTTCTTATTAATACGTAAAAGTAGATGCAAGTAACTTTCAGATAAGGTTCTTCCTATGAAAATTGGACTGTAATGATACTTATTGTGTGTCAAGTGCCTGGAGAAACTCACAGATAAAAAAAAAACATTCCAATAAAACAACTACAAATAATCATGCTTTTAGCTTCACGTCGTTGTCATTGTATATCATTCCATTTGCTAAAAGGTTCTTGTACCCATCGTGTTGGTAGTGTGTAGTGGTGCCTCGCTGGCTGCTCGTTGGAAGATCGGTCGTGGCTTGAATTATTCAGCACTGCGGGCCGGTCTGTACTCCTGCTGTTGTATGCAGTGCCACCGCCGTTAGAGCATGGACTTGAGTAGAAATATAATACTGACGCAGACAACAACGCTGCACAGTTTCGTATCATATTTTATTTAGACTACCAAAGGTGGGTTGGAAATAAATGCGAGTCAAGGCACAGTTTTTTTGGCGCTGTTTATATAAAAAATAACTTTTTTTTTTGTCCATGATAAAAATAAAGTGACTTCTGCACACACTACACAATAATCTTATCCGTTCTTGAATAGTTTTCATAAGCATAGCGGTATTTAAACAAACCCTTTTAAAATTAAAAGAATAAATTTATTCAAATCAACTTACGAGAAGCTATCAAGTTTTTTTTTACATCCACCATTGTTTCCTGCTTATGGCCTTGGTCAATATTTTATTCAAGGCATAAATTTTACACTAGCGGTTTGCTAGGCCTGTAGTAGTATCATTTGCCTTACAATTTAACTTAGAATTAAGATAGGTACAACATCCAGTCCCCGGCCGTTAATTTATCACCATTTAAGAGTAAATCCACATTTCACCAATGATAAATTGTTCGGCCATTCCGGGAATTGAATGATAATAATAATAATATTTAGCACCGCGTCTTACTACCCGTTCGGGTTATACGCTTTAAGTACTAATTAC
>CABFOV010008392.1:0-23757 GCA_902141375.1 Timema poppense
TAAAGTCATCACATCATCTTTTATCTGGGAATTAATCCGTTGTGTATCAATTCACACCCGAAGTAGGGTGATTGATCACATAGTTATTACAATTGACGCCCAAAGAGTGGCGCAATTTATTACGTATTGTTACAATATTATTGAGACGAGAAAAGTCGTTTGAGTAGAAAAATGTCAATTATATTTATTCCTTTCTGATATTCGAGCTAGTGCTTGCTTAAATTGTCTTTTAGTTCATTCAAACCCTTGAGATATAATTCATACACATTTTAAATGCAATTAATAAAATACTGACAGGACGTTACAATGAACACCTTTTATAATTAAATTATGTAGTGTAACAGCTTAAAGTTAGATAATGAAAAACAACATTTATAACCAAAACATTTCTTAATAAAAGCTGTTTGGTGGTGGGGGGGGTGAAATGCAACCTTTTTTTTGGGGGTAATTACAGTATTATTGGAAATAATGAATTCTCGGTTTGATTTTTAATTTATTAGGGCCAACATTTGCTTGTTTTTTAATTTCTTGGATTTTTTGAGACTCATTTTTTAACGTTTGAGGCGTGATCGAGATAGTTTTTCCGTGAATTTTCGACATATTTTCATGTCTTCCACGTCCCAAAACTATATCCATTTAGAGCTGTGCACTAAGTAATGGCTAAAACACTCTTGCGGCCGATCCATTGGCCCCGGCTAAATCTTTTCTGTTATTTTAATAAATGTTACTAGATGGCCTTTATCCTAAATATTAATCTTTAGTTCATATTTTCGTCAACAGAGAGCACTGTAATGTTAACAAAAAATCTTTTTTTTTTTGTACAGATGAATTATGTTATTTCCAGTTGTTTACACCGTGGCGTGAATATGTTTTTTGGACTACCATATTTTTCTTTATTTTACTTTCATTCCAGTGTTCGCAGTTGTTATTTGGTTTTCTTACAAAAGCTCATACATTCTTTGTTTAATTCTTGTTTTCTTCATAATAGTTTTTACTATAAGTTATATAGGCCTAGATGTTGGTTCAAAAAATTTCTTATAACTAGGCATTGGCGGGTCCAAGTTCTAGGTTAGATGACTGACATTTTATATTATTTATATAATTACTATAGATAATGATAGTGAATTTATGCTTGGTTTATTTATTGTTTAGGCCTATTTATTATGTATTTATTTATTTGCTGCTTGTAGAGTGTTTTCCAAAACAAAGGTGCCGACTTCAAAAGTATGTAGACCTATACACAATTTTACTAAATTTAATGTAGTCTAGAAACTAACAACAATACAGACACCAAATCGTAAATTAGATAAATTACTTTCTATTTCTGACTTTATCCACTGCACGTGGATAATGCTGACATCTCCTGGCTAATATCGATATTATCCAGATTTTGCACACTACCTGTAACACATATATATATATATATATAAGTCATAGAACACATTATAATAATAATAGTAGTACAAATTGTTTTGTACCTTTCTAGGGTACAGCTTCTGCGACTGAGTTTTATAAAAGAAATCACCAATGGACTGAGGGGTTGATATCTGCCGCAAAAGCTGTGGGAATGGGTGCAAAATTTCTTCTGTAAGTATTTTAGTACGAACATAACAAGGTTATTAATTGGTAGGTATGAAACCCTCGATTCCCCCAAATCCTTAAGTACATTCAAGATTATGAGGATCTGAGACGCAAATCCTTTATATATATATATATATATACACACACACACACACAAAAGACCCCCCCCGCATTATTATTTTCAACACACACATATTGAAGAATCATCATAGACTCTACCATAAAATATGAGTGACTATCGACATTATTATTAATTACGTTAATGGGTTAGGAATTGTGAAAGTTTAATTTAGAGGAAATGAACCCACGTTTGCGTGGAAGGAGAGTGAAAAACCATTTTAGGAAAACCAGCCCCCGGTCTACCCGACCGAGATTTGAGCCTCAATCTCCCCGTGCTCAGAAGTCTAGCTCATAACTAAACTGGTGCGTTAGTGACCATATCATCGAGGTGGGTCCTCTCTTCTACTGCGGACTAAGAAAAAACTTTAACTCGAAGCGAAAAATAGCTACTGGCACACTCTAATAATGTTAATACTTCCACCCGATGGATTGCACTAATGGGGTAGTAACGGTGTTCCAGCACGGCAGCGGACAAGGTGGTGAGGGGAGAGGGGAAGTTTGAGCAGCTGATGGTCGCCAGTCAGGAGATAGCCGCCTCCACCGCCCAGCTGGTGGTGGCGAGTCGGGTCAAAGCGGAGCGGAACAGCGCCAACCTGGGGGCCCTGTCTCTGGCATCCAAGGGTGTGACTCAGGCCACCGGTGTCGTGGTGGCCACCTCCAAGTCGTGCAGCGAGATGGTGGAGGAGAGCGGTGAGTGACTGGCGAGAAGGTCCTGGGCTTGTGCGGGACTTATTTGTAGGGAGAGTCGAGATTAGCACGTCATTCGATCTGAATTGGTCGATTCTCAAGACGTAGACTATAAAACTTGATTCACACTATATGTCCGCATGAAAATACTAATCAACAGATTCTAATAGGCAGCGTTCATACTTAGTGGCAAGTTTGAAGACACTCTCGAGTAGAACATGTTGATATTGACTGTACCATAAATTGATTTATTAACGCCCGTAATCAATCAAACTTCCATTCTACATGCACTGTTTGATATTCGTTTAACGGGAAATAAGTCTACTTCTTGAACTATAAATACTACATTAGAACTTTAATTTCTGTTTGAAATTCTGCTTTGACAACAACATGGCCTAGCTATTAATTATTGACATGTAAAAATACCTATCACATAATTTCTTGACTTGATGAAGTTGTCTGTGACGGTTAAATCTTGTCCTTAAAAATGTGTTTCTTGGTGTTCTGTATAACCAATTTATACTCCAATATCACCAAGGTAAGGGTTGGCTATCCCTCCGAATTCAAACTGTGATTTAGCCTAGTGATCTCTTCCAAATAACATAACATATATTCAATCAAATTGAACATACAGTTGCCCCCTGACTTCTTTGGCGCTGACTGACAGCTCACAGCTGACAACTGACAGTCAACATCTAGGTATATACCTAAATTTTTACTGTCAGAAGTGACAGCTGCTAAACACATGTTTTTGCAGATTATATGGTTCGGCGTAGGGATACGTAATTAGGTCTGGTATCTTTTCAAAGCTGTCAGTCAGCACCAAAGAAGCCACGGGGCTACTGTATGTTCAATCAAATTGAGAAGAAGGTAGAAGGGCAAACCGTACACACTTATTAGAAAACCATAGACCTCAAAGTTCACAACTAAGAACACAAAAAAACACGAAGAGTTCCATCTCTACTCCCCCCCTTAACCCGGGTGTGTTGCGTCCCCTCCTCAGAGGACTTGGACGTGTCGGGCCTATCGTTGCACCAGGCCAAGCGTCTGGAGATGGAGTCGCAGGTGCGCGTGCTGGAGCTGGAGGCCAATCTTCAGAAAGAGCGCGAGCGCCTGGCGACGCTCAGGCGCCGGCACTACCGACTTGCGGGCGAGCTTGAAGGTTGGGAGCAACAGGTAAGTGCACTGTCTCTGGAGCCTCTTTGAGGTGCACTCATACTAGAAAACACCCGTATCTGTGGCCGCATGGTGCAACGCGTGGATAGGAACGTATTTTGTCGGTGTATCTTCATCGTTGATAAATCATAACTGATTGGTGACCTGGCGGTCTAGGGATAAGGTATCGGACTTCTGTGCTGGGGGGTCCGGGGTTCAATCTTCGGTCCCGGCATAGATTTATCTGATTACCAAACCCTTCCTTCACCTCTGACAAGACATCTTGTGAATGTGGGGAATGCCAGGCCTCCACCGTGGTTCGGATTCCACGTTAAACTGTAGGTCCTTCATTTCGTCTCACAATCACCCTACCATTACACATTAGTGTAAGTGCGTATAACCCGAACGGGTAGTAAGACGCGGTGCTAATAATAATAATAATAATAATAAATTATAACTGGGCCATAATTGGTCCAAAAAAAGAGATTAAAATAATCATAAGGGGTTGTATTTAAAAAAATCATATTGTATTAATGAAATAATTTTTACTTGTAGATATTCACTAAACAGTTTCTTGATTACTATTTATTACTAGGCTCGCATTTCCGACCACCAGGGAACAATAACCCAAACCACAAGGCAAGCGTCGCTGTCTTAGAAATCCAGCAGCCAATCAACTACTACTTGTTCCCCCTCGCCCTCTTGTCCAGAGGCTTCGTATCGTACATTCGCTAAGTGTTTAATCTTGAGTTCAGTGCAACTGCACTTTTTTTCTTTTTTTTTTACTCCGTCCTCTCGCCTCATCATTTGTAACTCTACAGGCCACCTTCTGATATGCTCTGATTAAGCTCAAACGCCGGGAGGGGTGGGGGAAGTAAGTCCCCTGATAGGTATGCTATATCGGGCTCCTAGTGTATGGTAACTACCGGGATACCTGCTTCGATGGCCGAACGGTCCAAGTCGCTACTCTCATGACAGGGAGATACGAGTTCAAATCTCGGTCGGGTGCACGGAGGGTGGTTTTTCCTATCTTCCTTCGCGCATATGCGGGTACACTTCCTCTAAATTCAACCTTTCACACCCTTAACTCATAAACGTAATTTGTGTGCATATGTGTATAACTTGAACAGGTAGTAAGACGCGGTGATAAAAAATTATTCCTGGACTAGGTGATAGGACACAAAGTATGGTAGGGGTGTGCAAACGTCACTTTTTAAATACAAAGTGAAGATTAAAATATGGGAAGAAAGGTTCAAGTCGAAGAAAGTGTTTTTGTGTAAAAACTTTTTAATCAAAAAAACTGAACTTGTAAATTTGTCATAGATAATTCAAAATAAAAATAGAATATCAAAGACTAAACATTGGCGGTAAGCAAGGAGTATAGCACAACTACAAGGTCTGTAAATGATTTTATACCACGGTGTTATAACTTGGCGGGTATTTTTATTGCTACAAAATAATGTTGGCAATACTGACCAAGATATTTTTATTCTTACCAGCGTTTTATCTATTCTTTTCCTAGCTTGAAATCTGTAATATTTAATGAGATATATCAAATAAATTAATAGCTTATCAAAGTTGAAGCAAAGGAAGTTTTACCTTTTGACTTTTATTTAGACATTTCAAAGTTTCGCACATGCCTAAAGTATGGGAAAAAATAATTTGTTTTATTCTCTTGTTTCAGGATATTATCAATTCTACATAGAAATAACTCAGAGGAGCTGCTCTTGCGTTCTCTACTGCCAACTTACAAGGTATATTTTTACCTCGAGTCCTGATAGGAGATTCACCCGTCGTGTTTTTCATTCGACGGGCAAACAACTTTGAACAACGACTCACATCTTACATGAGGGGAGAGTAAACATGATTCAAGGTCAATATCTTTAACAAACAAACCATTTCTTGGCCAAAATAATTTGGTCTTCGGTGGATACATTTGAGCAAGATTTTTCTTTATTTAAAAAGTTTCTTTTCAAACGTCGCTATGATCAGGAAAAACTTCAAGAATGTTTGAGATTGCTATGTGTAGAATATTAAACTAAACCAAGAGGGTATAAAGGAGCAGCAGTTTGAGGGGTAAAGGGGGTTTGGAAAAGTTCCGAATATGCGTATACACTTTTATTGGCTAAAAAAAAAAGGTATATCTACTCAAGTAATATTTTATATATTTTTACAGGAAAAGTTTTTATCTTTTGTTATAAGAACTATAAAAATAATGGACCTTAATTCACACTTTTTCTTCCACCCTAATTTAAGAACATGTATATAATTCTTAAAGAAACACCTTTTTATCACATTTGAGAAGAAATGTCAGACACGATACACTCAGCTCTCAATGGGATATAATTAGGCCCCATAATTAAAATTTATTTTTATGTCGCAATCTTCAAAACCTCTCCTATTAGCTCTCAAATCTCAGAAATCGAAAGCTCTCTTATTTAATTGTAACGGCAATAATATTAAGGGTTTGTTTAGGCGGACGCTTTCCTTTACTTATTACATCGCTTAATGTTTCCAGCCTGGGGTCGGTTTTTATTTTCTCGCTTTCTTACAGGTAGAGAGAGTATTGTGATCGTAAAAAAAAATCTATCTTGAAATTTTGATGAATCTCGACGTTTCATCGCTCTCCGAATCCGAAAAAGTGGTTTTTGAATTTCCGTCTGTCGGTCTCTCCTGCTAGATACCCAACCTATTTTATTGATCAGGCTAAAACTTGATATCCAGTGTTTTCATAGGTTTGCCCCGAGATTTTTTTGGAATTGTATATCTAACCCTAAAATTAAGGGTAGTTTACTGAAGGGCAAAAAGAGAAAAAGTCGATTTTCTTAAAATCGGCTCAAAACAATTTTGATTAAAATTCGTGTCTAAGCGTTGATTAAAATTATAAATAAACTGACTATTTTCATTTTCTCATGAAAATGACTTTTAGGGTACACAAGATGAGATTTCCGTATCTCCGCAACTATTTTTTTTACGCCTTCTGTGTATCGTGCACGCAAGAAGATCATAAAAAAATATATTGAAATAAAGACAAGGGAACAAACACAATATGACTTACGACAATGAATAGAATACAGTTTACATTTCACATTGCTGCCACTGGACCAAGAGGTAATTGGGTGCCTCTTGAAGAAATGTAATAGTTACCTCCCCCCCACCTCCGACCTAGGTTTCATTCCATCAGGAACATACAACAATGTTTTCTATCCACCTTTCCAAATACGTATAGCAAAATACCTTAAATAAATATACCGTAGTAATGTCATTTTTAAAACAAATTAAATAACAACTAATAGAAACTAACTGCCATATTTTATTATGCGCAAGATTACAAAACGCCAAAATACTTCTTTAAACATTAACAATTCGCCAGTTACTGCATTTATTTTGAAAAGAACGACTAATAACGCTAATTACTCAGTCACGAACTTTGCTGCTTTATTTAAAGAGAGTAACTTTCACTTGATTGGAACAGAGAGCTTATAATTGAGTTGGAGATAACGATACTATCAAGATTGAGCCTTTCAATTCCAGAATGAATCCAGTTCTTACATCCCTAATTTAAAACACTGGCGCTCACTGATCACATGGGGCGAAAGCCCGTACCGTATTGGTCGAAATACAATACACCCTCGCACATGATACGAACCTAATATACCTCTAGGTAAAAACTTAACAAACCTGACACGTCTTTATTTTGGCCTCTGAATCCTTGTTTGGATGCTTGTGTGTCTCCATTTTAAACAACTTATAGTATAGTCTAATTTGTAACAACAACAAAATTGTTACAAAATAGAGTAAATCACTATATTGTATTTGTATGCATTTTTTTTTTCATTCACAAAGAAAGAGAGGGAGATAAAAAGGAGCAAAGAAACTTAGAATCAACAAAATATTGTTTTGTCTCATTTGTATGGTAAGACGATAGAAACGCTGTACAGTGATGTAAGGTAATTGATAGTGAAGGAAGCCAACCTGAAATGATAGGTTAGCACTAGGTATAAACAAACACACATCTCTCTTCATTTCTTCTTAAACCTTTTTTTTTACACCTCACGGTTACACATTGTTTTAAATTTTCGGAAATACTCCTTTTTCCACTTGTGTGTGTTCTAAATGTACACTGTTTCTAATTTGTCCTTTTATACATCCCCAGGCCGTTGGGTAATAATTTATTGTATTATCGTTGTTTTGTTTCATTTCAAATCGGGGCATTCTTTGATTGCGGTTTGGTCTCCTTTTTAACGGAAACTGACTGATTATAATTTTTGGGTAGGTTTTTCTTCGAACATGTTACTCCATTAATCTGAGCGGAAACGGTCTGCTTTAACCCAAGGATACAGTTATGATAATAACGGTTGTGTCTTTTTTCTACGCATTACTCCATGACTCAGACTAATAACACAAGTTAAAAACTCCAATTATTTATTTTTATAAGAACCTATTTAAGAAAGAAAAATAATCATCTAATGGAAATTTAATAAGATCCTTTTGTTTATATGTATGTATGTATGTATTCTCTGAGAAGATGTGTTGTTTTATAATAATATTATTATTATTATTCAAATGTTGTAGGGTAATTTTTTAGGGGTGTACGCACAGGCATGATTCACTTAATGTTGATTCATATTAAAACATCGAGTTTGAGTAATTTTTATCAATATTTGTGCTTTGAGTATTTGAAGCCAAGTTTCTGGTATGTATCCATAAACACAAACATACACAGAATATATATATCAGGAAATTGAGTCGATTTCAAGGAGAGTTTCGACTGCAGGCATACCTCGACTTTGGTTGTTTCGCTCTTTTGTCGCTGTAATTTTTTCTAGAAATGACTTATAATGTGAATGCCTCTATTTATTACACTGTATTTTATTTATTCTTGTGTTTATTTATTTTTTTACACATTTGCAAGAGTCATATAGTCACAGTACATTAGTTATTTACATTTTTTGTGTGACCTTGATGCATTTGTGAGTTAAATAGAGGTTATGCTTCGACTTAGGTCAGTGCTCTGGCCCCTAACAGTCTCTTATTGTACATCCCTACATTTTTTTCTATATATATATTAAATTATAGTTTTGAAATGTCTTTTTTCAAGTCAAATGTATGTTCTAATATTATTTCATATTGTTATTGTATGGTGCGTATTATAAATATGGATGTAGTGTGATTCACACACACAAAAAAAGATCAAATTAGTTAGTATCATATAATCAGGTGGTTTTTTTTTTTGTCACTTTGAAAATTGTGTTAGTAGCATATATATGAGAAGAAATAGGGTGAGTTTTATATATAATAAATCAACATTATTATTTTTTAGAAATTTCACATTTTGATGAGAAAAAAGACTAGCATAAAACACATTTAACCAGATAAATAGCAATTAAAGTGTATTCTAATGTACATATTCTACGTAGGCAAGACGTAATAAACGTAGTAATATAGTTCTGAAGCCAGTAAATTGTTAGTCATAAAGAGTTTTCATCGTTGTTCAGTCTCTGAATTGTACATATTATTTAAAACATAAAATAACTCTGGAATATTTTATTTAGCTTATTTTCGAGTCATATTGGTTTTAAAGCTATGACACTGCTTATTGGTGGTTAAGAACAAATTACTATTATAGTAAGAACTTAAACAATTAATCCCCAGACCAGTAATTTAATACTTAACTGAATGTATGAATGTTATAATTATTGGATTATAAGAAAGAATGTTAATATTTAGTTACAATTTGTATTTATTATTTATACTTCCTCTTATGTTCATAGTTTTTTCCGAGACTTGGATTTGAATTTGATTGGGTTTATAAAATAACGGGTTCGATCCATCTCTACTTGTTACCTATTCTTTCCCACTCCAACCCAGCACCCCACAATGTAGGCCTCCATTGTCAGCAAATCTCGAAATTGGACGAGGTAAGTTACACTACTCATCTTGCATACAGTTCACTATTCATTGTTTTGTTTTTGTATTATCACATATAAGTCATTCGTGAGCTAAGTTTGTTGCTAGAAGTAATCCCTAATATATCACTACGCCAACAGCTGACATCTATCACTTTGGATGACTGTAATGAAAACAGATGGTAATATATTAATGTGATAGTTAACCACGGTAATTTAGGCCAATATTATTTATATATTTATTTGAGGTCGGACACAGAAGTTTATTTATAGCTTTATTCCACTTAAAAAACTATTAACACCACTTTCACAAAAACTTCTTAACGAACATTGCTTCAAAATGGCGATTGACGAATTTAAACCATGTGGTTGAACATAACGGTAAACAAGTTTTTTTTACAATGATGCAGCCACGCAGTTGATGAAAATATTTTATTCAGTTAAATATTTCAAAATAAGATGAAATAATCATAAAATCATGTATTCTATGTATAAAGAATGACAAAAATTTTCTCTTTCCCGAGTAAATACGATGCCTGTAGCTCTCATCCTCACTCGACTTGTACCGTCTCGTCTGTATCATCTCGACGAGGCATTATGTGTTTCTATCCACCTTTTTTTTTTTTACCTTTTATACAAATATAATAGGTTAGTATTTGATGGATTTGGATCGTAAATTTCAAATCCAAATGGATCTTAGATTTGTATTTTATGTAATTTAATTCAAAATTAATACAAAAGTCTTAAGATTTGAATGATTACCTCTCATTATTTGAGTTGACCATTTAAACTTGTGAATCTATTAATATTTAAAATTGGTTATTATTTGGACAATTGGCCTTTAATTTTTTTAAATTTGATCAAATAAAAAGTATATATAATTTAACCTAATATTTCAATATGAAATATTCTATATGGTTTAAATTCAAGTTAATAAGCAGAGATTCAACTTTTAAAGGGAAAAAAACCTTTGATTTTTTAAAGGCAAGAAGGGAATCTTTAGCCGTTACAAAAATCTGAGAATTTTCTTACTGGTCGGGGAACTTGAGGTATTTGGCTGATTACGGAAGATATATGTATCATGTTGTGTGCTCAACTCAACCAATGAAATTTTCAACTTTTTCCCTGGTCATTTCCTAAAATTCCTGACTAAAAATTATGTCACACCCATCTACCGTCTCCCCCACACCACCTCCCTAATTATTTTTATTAATCTCTTTTATAAATAATAATAATAACTCTTAAAATTTAAATAAACGTTCTTTTTATTTGTATTAACATAGTCTACTAGGAATTATAAAGTTAAAATTGCTCGAGCACAGAATTATTTTTGGAAGCCAAGTCAAAGTTTAAAAAGCTTGGAAAAACCCTAACTGTACCGAGACTGATTCAATGGTGATAACTTTATAATACCAGCATTGTTGTAAAGAGGTTGTGGCGAGGTTTACTTCCGTGGCTCTTTTTTTTAGTCTGGAAATTCTAGGGGTCTTTGGGCTAAAAGTCATGTTTTTTTTAATTCCAAGTCAAGCTTACACTAGCTTCTCGGAAAGTCCCCGTGTGCCGAGTCGATCTGAATTAGAATTTAAAAAATACTCTCACGGCTTGTCAATAGAAACTAATTTTTTTTATTGAATTTCTTTTAAAAAAAACATGTTTTAAATTATATAAGTCTCGTGTAATTAAAATTTAAAAAAACACATGTGAAATTACAAGAAAAATAATACATCCCCAATACATTTCACAAACGACAACCAGACACAAGATGGTGACAGCTAGCAGAAGTTTCTTCATTGCAAACATTGGTTAAAAGTAACTAATATCAACATATTCGGAAATAATTACTTTATTACTGATAGTATATTATCAATAAAAAGTGTTATCAAACGATTCAAATAATATTTCCCTAAAGATTACTGGCTTTCTCTTAACTTATTGAAAAAACAACATATTTTAACAAAACTTTTATATTTTTTTGTTTTGCAGTTGTGGCAACATGATATATTATAGTACATGAAACAATAAATTAAAAAGTATAATATTCACACTTGTATCTTTTTATAACTGGCCACCATAAATAAATAAATGTTTTTTTTTTATCCTTACAGAGAGAGAGCCATAGTCATACAAAATATTGGCTTGAAAATAAAACATTTTTATTTTGAAAAAAACACACGAACCACCTGTTATGTCGATAACCGCCCTTGTTTTGGTTGGTTCTCCTTCTCTTTATTTCAAAAGAACACACCGCTTCTCAGAAGTTCTTTTTTGAAAGTATTTTTAAGTAAACCAAAGACGTCGCTTCCACGAAAAAAATATTTAAAAATCCAAACCCTTATGTTCATAAGTTTGTATTTCAATAATTTAAAAACTAAGAGGGTGACCTGGCGGTCTAGGGGTAAGGTGTCAGACTTCTGTGCTGGCGGCCGGGGTTCAATCCTCGGTCCCGGCACAGATTTATCTGATTACCAAACCCTTCCTCCACCTCTGACAAGACATCTTGTGAATGTGTGGGAATGTCCAGGCCTCCACCGTGGTTCGGATCCCACGTTAAACTGTAGGTCCTTCATTTCATCTCACAATCACCATACCATTACACATTAGCGTAAGTGCGTATAACCCGAACGGGTAGTAAGACGCAGTGCTAATAAATAAATAAAAACTAAGAGAAAGTTTTGTTCACCAAAATAAACAACAAATCAATACGCCTTTCAGATAATATGGTTTGTCGAATGAATACGTGGTAACTTTGCTTGGCTGTCACCTAGCACCCTTTCAACCATATATTGGCTAAACCCGATATCACCTCTGAGGTAACTGCAGGTCTTCGCTCTCTCTGTTTGCCAAATCTCTTCGCTCTCAGTTATGTCGGGAGGTGGTGTACTGAGGTAAGAAGGAGCAACTGGCAACATCAACTAACTAACGTAGCAAAATTGGTCTTAAATTTGAGGGGAGATTAACAAAACAAAAACAAGAGCATAACAAAGCTGTTTACCAATAGTAGTCACGCAGTTTAGTTACCTCAGAGATGATATCCAGCGTATAGCTCATTATTAACAAGACTATAAAGTTGTCAGGGTATAAATCAAGTTTCTGATTCAATTGCTCACACACAGACTCCTAGAAATATAATATATTATAAACTATTTATTTAAGAAAATAAAATCCAACCCAAAACCATTGTATGTTAACTTGTACATATTATAAATTTGTTAGTTTTAAAAATAATCTTATTTTATTGTATACATTTTCTCTTTGTTATTAAGCTAGTAAATTATTATCTTTCCAGATAATAATACTAAATTATATCGATAATTCTTCTATTAAAAAGATTCGTCATTGTTTATTTCTAAATAGCAATATTTATATAACTTATTGTTACATATTTGTTCTTAACATGTTTACAAGATGTACAAAATAATAACTGAAAGTAAGTTTTGTTGTGTGTTTATGTAATCTTTAAAACTTTTATGTGAAAATACAACTTAACTCTGTTCGGCTTTTTGAGTTTTTTGTTTTTGGGTGACTTTTTGATCGAATGGACCAAACTGAGTCATTTGTAAATTATAAAATTGACACTTGAATGCAGGAATTGAACCTAGAACCCTCGGCACAGCACACAAATGATCTACCTCTGAGCTATCCAAGAACCGTCCTGTAGTTTTGCTAGTCATCCAGGCGATAGCTTTCTTCCTTGTAATTTTATATTGATTTTTATTTGGTTTGTTTAGGAGTGCACTTTCTAAACTGACCTACACAGCTTACAAATTGGGTTTAATTCTAGAACATACAAAACTCTCTGTCTTTAATCCATCGCTGGGAAACGGGAAGTTCCCAAATTCACTAATGACTAAAAATAAATGTTTTGACCAAGCCCTGAATTTATACAAATTGACTGATATTTAGGAAGGGGGGTATAGGTAACATTCTTAAATTCTAAGTGAAACTTTAAAGAAATATCGAAGGTTGTCTGTCACTTTGTTTTCTTTTAACTTTTCTAATATTTTTACAGCCCAATTAAATATTATCCTCTGTGCATGCAATAGTTTACATCTGTCGTGTTTTGTAAATAAAGTAAGATTCAAATATCTCTAACTTTTGGATCCTTTATGAAGCTTCAAAAGGTTATTTTTTTGGCATGTATTTTAAATGCTAAAGATTACCCCTTTGATTCTGATCAATTTCAATGGCTTCAAATAAAGCTTTGAAGTTCCCAGCACCGAAGCCCTATAAAAAAAACAGACACACAAAAGAGAGTGGTTTATTTGTAACATTATGATTGGTTATAAAAAAAATAATCTAAATATTTATCATTTTAACTTTACACTAGAGTTTAGATTTTCTGGGCTAAAGTGGCGGCATTCTGGACCAAATAACGATAAAGCAGGAAGATACTGAATCTGAGTGTAAATAATTTTCAGTTTGGCTTTGCTTGACACAGCTTCTGTTTCCAGCCACATCAACAGTGCTGCTATCTACACCGACCAAACAATAGTACTGTATTAATCGCTGACTGCATGCACAGCATTTATTCTTTGCTGTCTCCATTGTAACAGTTTCAAGGCATTTGTGATCAAATGTTTTAATAATTACCAGTGGATTTGTACCGGTTTGTTTATTTTAAAACACACTTGACGGTACAGAGAACCGGGCCAGATAGTCGTGACTCTAGGGTAATGAAGAAAAACACTAATTGTATCTGTTCCAGCCGCATATTTATAGCCTAAACTTCATATATAGGGTTATTTGCATAGTTAGTAAAATTACCAAAACTGTATATATATATATATATATATGTATGGATAATATCTGGAAGAAGGCACAGGAAAGATGGATAGAAACATTTAAAAGGGACGAACACAAATGGCTTTTACAATGAGAAGAACAACACAGTTCACACTTTACACTGCTGTCACTGGACAAAGAGGTAATGGCTGCTGCTTGAAGAAAATCAATGTTACCGCCCAATACCCCAACTTTTAGGCTCCATTCTATCGGAAATCACCGAGGGGGGTGTGATACACGCAACACAACTTGCTAAAAGAGGAAACCAAAATACACAAACGGGAGGAAAGGGAAATTGGAAAAGAAAGATGGGACACATAGATATAAACATGTAAAAGGAAACAGACATTGGATATTCATTCTTTCTTTTTTTATGTTTCTATCCACCTTTGTTGTACCATCTTCCAAATATAATAAGATGCCTCAAACTAAAAGAGATTTACCTAAAGTGATATAATATTTATGTCTTATGTAAGAGAATGCTTCTCTCATTGGAATAACTTATAAAAAAATTATTCACTTATGTTATATAATATACTTACGTTGTGGTTGTGTCTCTGTATCACCTCTAGGAATAACGTCGGTCGATCTTGCATGTTTTTTGTGAAGATTTGCAGAAGATAACCATTCTCGTCATAATCAATTAAGATTTTCAACTCCTATACATTTAAAAATCACTAGTTATTAATTTACTTGAAACAGCTGACGCTATTAAATTTATTGAATATTGTTTCCAAATTTATAAATGACACCTGGACACGAGAATCGAAGCCGGTACCTTTGGCTTAGTACACCAATGCTCTAACCACTGAGCTCTCCAGAAGTCATTTAATCCATTGATGAATATTGTTTAAAATTAGTTGCATCCATCATGCTTCCAGGAATGGCAACAAAACCATTTACAGAGAGAGAATAAAGCAGGCGATGCACAATTTATAAAACACCTCCAGTGGGATTTGAACCCAGTCATATAGGATTTCAAACCATGTCACCTACCCAACATAGAGTAATGAAAGAATATTATTTCCTAGAGTGAACTTGTATAATAAGATTTGATTATACGCACAATTTTAATTTGGGTCTTGGTTATGTCTTAAGGCTTCTTTTTTTTTTCTTTAATTTATTTAAATATTTGGGGTGACCTGGCGGTCTAGGGGTAAGGTGTAAGACTTTTATGCTGGCGGCCGGGGTTCAATCCTCGGTCCCGGCACAGATTTATCTGATTACCAAACCCTTCCTTCACCTCTGACAAGACATCTTGTGAATGTGGGGAATGCCAGGCCTCCCACCGTGGTTCGGATCCCACGTTAAACTGTAGGTCCTTCATTTCATCTCACAATCACCCTACCATTACACATTAGCGTAAGTGCGTATAACCCGAACGGGTAGTAAGACGCGGTGCTAATACTAATAACAAGATTATTCTGAGATTTANATCACCCTACCATTACACATTAGCGTAAGTGCGTATAACCCGAACGGGTAGTAAGACGCGGTGCTAATAATAATAATAGCCAAGCTATCGAACTTTAAGAAGTTAATTTTGTTCATTACCTGTAGAATGTCTAGGTCCTCCTTGATAACTATACTGTCCGCCTTGAGACGTTCTCGCAAAGTGTCGTAATACGTGTCGGGGATCGACAAGAACTCTGTTCCTCTGGCTCGTAGGTTGCGGATCTGGAAGGGGAAGAAAGGTTTGTCAAGTTGGTACTTACAGTGCCGTCGGTAGTTTAGGTTTTAGCACACTCACAGCTTCGATGATGTCCTGTGTGTTGAGGGCTATATGTTGTACTCCCGCACCTCCGTAATACTCCACGTACTCCTCGATCTGAGACTTCTTCTTGCCGGGGGCTGGCTCATTGATTGGAATCTAACGGCAAAATACCAAGGTTTCTGGTCATGTAATGAGGATGTTGGAGTACATGAGATAGTGGAGGAAGCAAGACTAAGGTGGTATGGACACGTAATGAGGATGTTGGAGTACATGAGATAGTAGAGGAAGCAAGTCTGAGATGGTATTGTCATGGAGATTAATATTGTTTAGTTAAAATAACATTTAAACTTTTAAAAATAATATTAAATCTATAAATCTTTGAGCTTACTCTTTAGAATCGAGGTAAAAGCTTATGAAATACGAATTGTGAGTCTAAAATATGGCAATGTTCAAGTTCGGGCCATTTGTTTCCCTCACCTTTATCGTCTCCTCCCAGTTGGTCATGACGATGGAACGCAAGGCTGAGAACTGAGTGTGGAGTTGAGTGTCGTCAACAGACCAGAATCTGTGGAACATCAAGTTCCTTTCATACCTGTAAAACAAGAGGCCGAAACTTGGGGTCACTACTATTTACTTTTAGTGCTTTAATATGAAATCAGTGGCCTGGCTCTCTTAGGGGTAAGGTGTCAAACTTCTGTGCTGGGGGGTCCAGGCTTCAATCCTCGGTCCCGGCACAGATTTATCTTATTACCAAACCCTTCCTTCACCCCTGGCAAGACGTGTATTAATCACAACTTGTGAATGTGGGGAATGCCAGGCCTCCACCGTGGTTCGGATCCCACGTTAAACTGATAGGTCCTCCATTTCATATCACAATCACCCTACCATTACACATTAGCGTAAGTGTGAATGACCCGAACGGGTAGTAAGACACGGTGCTAATAATAATAATAATTTAATTAAACACCTTCTTAGGTGGTTAACACATCACTCTCGTGTTCAACCAGCACTAGGCTCCGAACCTAGGAGTCCCAGGTTGTTACCATTTGGTACCATGGGTATTATTCTCCAAAGGTCAGCAGGGTCTGGTTAATTAGGCAACTTGCTTCGGTGACCGCATGGGCTAAGGTGTGACTCTAGAAGTATATATCTACTGTTGAATGCGGGGAGATCAGGGTTTGATCCTGGTCAGGTGTTATTGTTTCCTAAATGGTTTTCCACTCTCCTTCCACACAAATGCGAGTAAACTTTCTACAAATATAGCCTCCTTAATCCTTAAAACTATTAGCGTAATTCGAACATAAGCGTATAACCCAAACGAGTAGCAAGACGCTGTGCTAAACAAATATGAGCTCCGGGGTTAGACAAACAAGTTAGATAGAAAATCTATTTGAACCTTTTCAAGTTTGTATTTACCATTGTGCGACAGACTCCATGCCTAGATCTGGTTGATTCCCAACGACGTGATCTATAAAGTCCAGTTTGCAAGGTGGCCTGAAAAAACAGTGTTTTGGTAAATATAAATTCAAAAGTAAATTGTAAATAACCTAAATACCAATAAATGGTGTGTCGCTCAAATAAAAATAGCTTATATAACATAAGTGCCTTCTTCCAAATATAATATTACAGTATATAATAGAAGTTGATTTTAATTGATTTAAAAACTTTTTTTGTTTACATGAATAAATAGTTTAGTAGTTTATTGCCTAATTTATACTATTAGATTAGTCACTAATCCAGGGTTTCCAGCGAACTAAAAAAAAAGGCAATGGTTAGGGATTTTGATTAAATTTCTGGATTTTTTTTACATTCTATCTATAAATAAAACCCACATATCTTGGTTTACAATGGTCAAATTATTTCATTCTACTGTAAATACACATCACTTAAATTTTTTTAACACAACTTTTGGTTTACAATAGTCAAAATAACATTTTTCTTGAAAAGATTTCACAGAAATCTATTTTTTTAACTATCCCATTGCCTTAAAGCAGAAATCGTTTAACTTCTTCAATACGAGACCAAGTTAAAGAAGGTGTATTTATTTAGAAAAAAATAATTATATTAACCTGTCATCTTTAAAAAAAAATGTATGCTCTTAATATAATCAATATTGATGTATGTTGGTATAGAAAAAAGTATACTTGCGCTTTAAAACCTAGAAAAGTCAGGGAATTTTAAAATATGGCTTAGCTGGACACCCTGTAATCCTTATTTCAAATGTGTTCTGCACTTCCATATAATTTCTATTTGTTTCATCTCAGGGCCTCCTTTTTCCCCCCCGTATTATCAGACATTTTAGTTATCCGACTACCTGTTGGTCCCCTCTACCGTATTTACTTCCGCAAACCCGCCTCGGTGGCGTAGTTGGCTAACGCGCTTGTCGTGTGGAGCTCAACCACTGAGGATGGGGAGATCGAGGTTCGAATCTTGGTCAGGTGAACTGGGGGTAGTTTTTCATAAATGGTTTCGCCACACTCCCTCCACAAATGTGAGCACAATTCCTATAAACTGAACTTTCCTAATTCTCAAACACATTTGTGTAACTAGGATATTTGTGAATAATCCAAACTTATAATACACTCAATGTAAAAAAAATATTTAAAAGACAGATGTAAAGAACCAGGAGCGGCCTGAAGTAAAGTTTGTGCCTGGGTGTGACTGCTTCAAAATGACCCTCCCCCTTGTAGCTGGGGGATGGTAGAAAAAACTATTCCAAATGTAACATAAACCTGGGCATGATATGAAAATAATCTGAAGGGAAGTTCTGCAAATGGTAATCATTCCTCCTCATATTACAAAAATTTAACTGAAAGATTGAACAAAAATGATTAGGATTTCAAAGAAGACAAACATGTTTTGTAGAGAATGTTTTCTTAATTATTCAATATTATAACAGACACTTTGATATAATGACCATTTTGTGAGATTAAGGCAAAAAAAACACTTTTAGGGTGTTATTTTCCAAGATGTCGGTTGTAAAACAACTTTTTTTTAAGAGCGGTTACGTTAGGTGAGGATTTAAAGGTGTAAGGATTATTTTCACTGCCCAGGTTATGTTGGTGCACTATTTGGTGACGCCCTTTAGCTGCCACGCGGCCCTAAAGCCGCCCCTAGAAAAAAAAACCTTCAATTTCAAACAGACTTTAAATAATAAAGTTGTCATCTCTCAATTTCAGGTTATATAATAGTTATATGCGTAGTAATCTATCCTCTTACAAAATTGCAGTAAGCGGGTCCTCCAATAAGGGTTTGTGATATCCTGGAAGGAAGGGTCCTTTGTACTGGGACCTGTCCACAAAGGTATGCGTTGTGTCGCCATACTGAAACAAGTATAATTGTGTCTCACTTGAACGTTTAAACATATCTAATCGTGCCGTTCCCTTGCAGGGTGGACAAGAAACTGTACATACAGCTCAAAAATAAACTACTCCATACTTAATCCACACTTCCCTATCCTTGCATACTCCCTGCACTTCATCAACATCCATACATCCTCACTAACTTTCTCCGCACTTCCCTAGCCTTGCATACATCCTTCTCTTCAACAACATCCATACACAGAGTCATACATGCTCTTTTATTATTAAAACTATTAATGTTTCTCTTTTTTCACACATTTGTCTACAACATTTAGCCACGTCTTACACAGCCCACCCCTTCCTTTTGATCCATACACTCTACCTTCATATATTTACTCCGTCACTCAATCCAAACTCATCCTCTCAACATGCCCAAACCAACGTAAGACGCTTCTTTCACATTGACCTGTTGTATTCCCTTTCAAACTACACTCCTTCAGCTTCTATTCATCACTGACCATGTCCATACGAGTTTTCCACACACATTTATCATACGTTTAATAGATCTCTCTCCAGGTAAAAATTCCTTTGATTCAGAGAGCTGTAACTATGTGTTTTATAATTGTGTGTACACATTTAATTGCTTTTAGCACCCCATCTTACTATCCGTTCAGGTTATACGCTAGATCTACTAACTACTCCAGTAGTTTTAGGGTTAAGGAGGGTTATATTTAATAGGAAGTGTACCCGCATTTGCGCAAAGGGATAGTGGCAAACAATTTTGGAAGAAAGAAAAATCTCATTATACTCGACCGAGATTCGAACCTCAATATCTTCGTCATCAGCGTTCTAGTCTACTGTGAGAGTATCTCATTAAACTGTACAGCCGCCAAAGCAGGTTTTATTTATTTGATGTATTAAATGTGTACTTTATAAAACAACTTATAAACATACTTAAATCTAATTCATACCTGCTTTGGTGGCCACATAGTCTAAAGGGTTACTCTCGTGTTAAGACTAGACTGCCGACGACACGAAGGTTGGCTCTCAAATCCCGGTCGGGTGTACTGGAGTGTTTTTGGTTATAAATGGTTTTCTGTTCTCCCTCTACACAAATGCTGGTACAATTCCTCTAAACTCAGCCTTCCTCATCCCTAACTAATTAACATAATTAGTACATATACATACAACCTGAACAGGTAATAAAACAATGTCCTGCTAAAATATTTATATCGTGTAATATATATTTTCAGTTCTCTCTCTCTCTCTCATATACAGGGGATTCAAAAGTCTCCATACAAAGGGAGTATACTCAATTTGAATTTTGTATGGATGTCATAATAGTGCGCATTTCAAACTCGGCTAGTACCGCGGCCGATATACATTTATTAATGGATGTTTGGGAACAGCCATGTCTCGTTTTGGTCATTAACACTTCCGGTACTTCGGAACTTCTCACTAAGTTTGGTCAAAGTGTCGCGTATGATTTGTCTTCCTGGGGAATGTCCCCCGTTGAATTCATGTGTGACAGCTTCTTGATCATTCTGATCTCTTTAGAGTCTTATTTAAAGAAATGGCCGTTTCAGAATAATGACTAAAATAAATTCCCTATACATGGAGATACTTTATCTTCAGCTGGCCATCTTTTCCAATAAATCATGATAATATCTAGTCTTTTAGAATTAGAGAAGTTTTTTATTCATTTTTTTCACTAACCGTCTGAACTTGGGCAAACCGAACAGTTCCGTCTTCATCGCTTTCTTCCCAGATATCTCGAAGAATCTTGGCACCGCGTTCTTTGGCTTTCTAGAAGAGCAAAATAAATCAAATTAGTTTTATTTAAAACTGAAAATCCTAAGCTTTTCCTTTTCAAATCCAAATCTTTGCTTAGTAGTTCAAATTGAAACTGAATCAAATATTTTGAATCGAATATGAATATAATATACATAAGCGCCGGGGATGGATCGGACATCGAACCTGGGACTTATGGATCTGTAGCCAGGAACTTTGATCGTCAAACCACAGATACAAACCATAATATTAATTTAGTAGTGAGCAACCGGTACACTAATTAAAAGTTATTCACAGGTTGGGATTATGTTAAAGCCCTTAAGAAGGATGAAAGACGGTATCCAAAGACACTCACTTGAAGGATACTATCCAGATCCTCAACCGCAAAGGAGACGTCTTTGACTCCGTCACCATGTTGCACCAGGTGGTCTCCCAGCTCTTGATTGCCGGGCAGGTACGTTGACACAAATATGAACACAATCTACAAATAGAAAAGATTGAGGCCGTGTAAAATTTGCACCAAAGATTTGTGAATGTATTATATGTGCCTCCATCTTGGATTTATCTGGTCGAGTTCTTTTTGATGATACTCTCGCAATAGACTGGACTGTTGATGACGGGGAGATCGGTGTCCAAAAAACACTATTTCGCCGAGGGTGGTTTTCCTCTAAATAGTGTTCCACTCACCCTCCACATAAATGCTGGTACACTTCCTCATTCCCAACATGGTGTAGCTAGTGCAAGCATGTACTACCTAAACAGGCAAATACCACATCAAAATAACCGGCCTCAGTGACATAGTTAGCTAATGCGATAGTTTTGTGTTGAGAACGGGGAGATCGGGGTGCAAATCTTGGTCGGTTGAACTGGGGGTGGTTTTTTTCCTAAATGGTTTTATACTCTCTTTCTCTTTCTCTCTCTCTCTCTCTTTCTCTGTAAAAGTGCGGGCTCATATCCTCTACATTCAACCTTTCCAAACCCATTAGTGTAATTAGTAGGGACTTATTCGTATAACCTGAACGGGTAGTAAGACGGGGTGCTAAATAAATAAACCATGCCAAAATAAAGAGGGAAATGGGCAACATAGGGCTGTTAATTTAATAGATTTTACCCTAAAAATACCTATTTAAATCAGGGTTGTCCATTCCAAAGTCGATATGTTACAGTTGCAATATTTGTCAGAAGAATTTGGTTAAGTTGGCAGTCCTTACAGGCCAATAGAATAAAGAGGAAGGAAATATTTTAAACCATCGTTTTTTTGTGCTGAGGGGAGCTAAATAAGCACTAATAACAAGTGAAAAAGAAAGGGTAAATAAAAAAAAACTAGAGTGAGAAAATTTATTGTCTTTAATTGGATACCTTGATTAATAAATTGATCCTACTTGTACTAAATTTTAGCTCATGAAACAGGCAATACCAAAAAATTTGTTAAATTTATATTTTTCTCCCCCCTCATCCTCACTAGGTAAAACTATTAGGTGAGGATCGAAGTGTGTAAAGAAATAAAAAATATGGAAGCCATTTAAATATTTTAAAAATTGCCGGGGAAGGGAACTCAAGATTTATCTTGTCTTTCAAGGTGCCTTGGATTTTAGAGGTGGACATCTATGAGCTCCCCTTGTATCACTAGCAACTTTTTGAACTTGGAGGTTGAGGTTCATTGGTAAATCAAATTTCCAAAATACAATTTATTGAAACTTGCCGTGTTTGAATATTCTAGCAGTATACATGAATAAAAATGTGTTTATAAAAACTTAAGTCATAATAATAACAGAATCATTACAATTTTTTATGAGTTTTAAATTATTTTGGATATTATTGTTTTTTTTAATGCATTAGCATTTTGCAGTACTCAAATTTTCCCGCGGAAAAAACCAATGGATCCTGCTTAGTTGGTCAGTCAAACTAATCCCCCCCTCCAACCCAATGAACACCATAATTGCCAAAATAATCATGGCTGTATCAGTGTATTTATTACTCCTATATCAAAGTAATAGGACTTTTTTTAATGGTAAATTGCTTTTAACTACTATATAATTATCAGTTAATTACATTTTTGTGGGAATTACCACCATTGAAGGCATAGATAATGGATAGATAGCTATTGGAAAGGAAGAGACAAAGCAGCCATTATGGTTTTAATATCAAACTTTAATTTTATTATATATTTTGTTGATCTGAAAAAGATGAATTTAAAGCTCAATTTGAGCATATTTACTATATGATAAAATACTTCAATACAAAAAACAAATATTACAAGCTTTATATAAAATATTTTAAAATGTATTCGCTACTTTTACGTATTTTTCTCTAATATCAACATAAAACATTTTGTTTTCCAATGAATACCTAGTAAAATATACTTTGATTTCGGTTTAAATAACAGTTTAGAAAATTCAAAGATATTGCTTTGCAGCCAACATTGATATCATTCTGCTATCTAGATTTTTGATATAATTTTGCTCAATAAACTTAAATCTACAGAAAAAAATGACTTGATATATGAAAATTTTGTTTTAGTAAATTTAATAGCTATCAGATACTGTTCTTCCTACCTAAATTAGGACATATATTGGACTTTATAGATTTTAACTGTATTGACCACTGACCACTTTTAAGACACAATAGTTGCAGATTCACTTAAGGTCCTTCCCTCGGAAATACATGTATTATTTATCACTTAGGTGACTTTATATAAAATTAAATCATATTTATA